>KQ435925.1:43485-77560 GCA_001276565.1 Melipona quadrifasciata | reverse complement strand
GAAACCGATGCCATAAACGGCTAAGAGATAAGCCTGCATGTTCATATAAATACAGCCACTTAGTCACTCATAGCGTGGCGCGGGAAAAACTTATGGGACAATCTAATATTTCCTTTCAAGGGAATGATTAAGACGCGATCTATGTTTCTTTGGAAATACGTGTAGAGCAATCATTAGAATAAAATGCAAAAAAAGAATTTGAACTTGAAAATCATGATCGATGTCATTTTCCATGAACTTTAGATACAGAAATGTAGAATCATTGCTCTGTTCTTCATAGTTGATATTTATACACTCTATATACGCGTGTATACAGTGAAGTTTAAGGCTTATCCATTGTATATCATTAAACTATATAAAGACTAAAACTCAGGGATTATTTATTATCTTTGTGTTAATATTTTTTAAAACGGAACTCATTTTGAGATTTGAAATTATCTTGTATTAAATATTTTGTTCAGTCATATATTATTATAGATACATTTATATAAACTGTGTCTCATATTAGACTTTTAACATATATATAAATTTTTATATTTTAAATTTGTATGACACATTTCTATTTTATTACAAAAAAATCAAATCATTTTTATTGCAATTTCCTATACTGCAAAAGTACATGTTAATTTCGAAACGTATCGGATTTTACTTAGAATTATGACTTCTTTACGAGATGGATCTCAATTTTTCTCTAATTACGGATACCTAAATACAATATTCAAATATTTCTAATATTTAAACCTATCTAATACTGAAGAACATTTCGTACAAATACTTTTATTAGTTGTAATGCTTTTATTACTTCATTACAGTCACTATCAATTTGATGAATGTTCATAATAAAAATATTACTACAATTATATATGAAATAATTATATGAAAATTATAAAACATTTGTATCAAAAAATTTTATTCTTGAAATAAAGAAAAAATTACATAAAAAAATTGGTATCATTTTATTTATTTTAACGTTATTCATGTTTTCTAGTAAAGTTGAACAATTTTAATACAAATTAATCATAGATATTATTAATTGAAGAATGCACAAAAAAGGGGGAAGTGTTAATTTCTATCAGTACACTTTTGCAAATTTTATGTATTTTCTTTATAGCTGACTATATCACACATTGCAAATTAAAATTTTCTGCATTTTATATCTATCTTGGTATATAAGAATGAGATACTAGAATATATGAGAAAAGTATGGAGCTGTAACTCTATATATTGAAAAAATAACTTTCATTTTCTGAGAAATGCTAAATCTTGATATTCCAGCTTTTCCCTGAATCCTTCAACTCTTGAAATATTACACATGCAAACATTAATAATTTTAAAATTAATATATGCGATATTTTATTAATTTCTAATATTACAGCTTAATGGATGTTTATGTATCGATAAAGTATTAAAAAAAGATGGTCAAAATGGAAAATGTTCCTTTTTTGAATGTTTAAAATTGTAGTTTTGATGTTTTATTGTAAAAAAAAAAAAAAAAATGCAGGAGAAAAAGCAAAAATGAAAAAGAGAATATTTTGATCAGGTAATGCTTAACGTAACAGATTTTTCATGTATTTCCGGTTTTCTGACGAAAAAATCGTTTATATGGAAAATTATCAGTGTCCGGACATTAATAAATACTAGAATCAATTTAAATTACTAATTTTTTACTAAAAAAATCAATTTTATCTTTGTTTTCTTAAATAGCACTTTGTAACATTGAGATGAAGTTATAGATATATATGTTGGTACATTTGTTCATTAATCTGCTGAGAAAAATGTTTTTAATGTAACAAAAATCTTTCAATGACAATATTCATAATTTTAAAGATGAAAAGGAAGAGTACTTTCGTAATTTTGCTTTCTGATATACTTATTAACATTAAAATGTTTTTATTACATAATAAATAATGCTAATTTTTCATTTAACCTATTTTATGACAATTTATTAGACTACCGGAAGTGCTTGAAGATTCGCGGTGACCACTACTCTGAATAGTCTGTATGAAGCGGTCAACACAAACCATTATTATCTACATATGCACTACGTATATTTTACACTTAACTTAAACAATGTATACAAATGTGTGTGTCATTTAACAGTTATTAATGTTTATTATTGAATTCATTACTAGATCTTCAATTTTACTAAAAACATGTAAAATGTAGACAACTGTGAGTGATTCTCATTCAATAATCAGAGGTTATGCATATTACATAACTGTTAGAGCTATAAAAACATAAGTTATTTATTAATTGATTTTCCCAAATTGGGATACGTTCTACGGAGATTGTAATTTATACAACATATTTATTATTGTTCCGATAATATTGGACATAATATTATTTTTGAATGTATCTCGAACTCTTCTAATTAAGTATCTCACAAAGTTTTCTTACAATAAAACGGTATACCTTGTTGCTTTGAACATTGTGTTCATTTTTATGGTAGGATTGTTGTATGTTACCTGTACGGAACCGTTCCTTGCTATTTTTTGCTTACTATTTATCCGCATTATTCAAAATTACTAGGTATGCGTAAGATTACCATATTAACTTTTGATGACTTTTCATTCATATCAAAAATGTACATGCAGAGTGATCAGAAATTATATTATTATACGTCACGACTAACACAACATAATTGTACACTCTTGGATCAGTATGTTTAAGTTATATATAAACTACATATGTTTAAAAAAAGTTATTGAAAAATTGAGGTTCATCTTCGAAATCAAATCCTTTTCTTTGTTGAGTCGTATTTTAATCGTCACATGCAATAAATTTGCAGAGAAATCACTAGACGCAATTCAATCATTCTGAATTGTTTTCTCAGTACTGTTTATATTGGTATCGCGTTACATTGCGCGAGCTATAAGACAACGAATAATGCATTATTAGCGATAAAACAGGAAATTATTCTTTTAACATTAGAAATGTTTTACTCAAAACAGAGTGAAAGACCTAGCACTACAATAATATTGTAATCTCAAGTTTCATTCCAAAATTGAATATTAAAAGAGAAAGAAAAGACGAAGAGTTCAAAGAAGAAACTCTGCGGAATGCTTTGATCTTTAATTTGAAAGACAAGATTCAATTTGCAGTAGCTTATGAACAAATTTCTACTATTTCCATGTACAGTCAAGTTGTGCTGATCGTTTATGTACAATTTCTGATCATTCCATGCAAGTTAGTAAATAATAACGCAGTTACATTGAATGCCATATTTGTTCGAATTAATCATTCGACATATGTAAAGCAATTAGACAAATCGCATATTCGACTACTTATTATTGTTTCTTAAACTACGCATGGATTTGACTAATTAGTATTGTTTCTTAAACTATCCTTTGTTAAGAATTTTATTAACAATCGAAAGATTAGAATGGAAAAATTAAATTCTTATTTTAAAAAAGAAGAAAGATTTATTAAGAAAGACTTAAGATATTTATAGACCTATTGTATCACTAAAATAAGTGTCGAGAATATTTTTCAAAGAATTCTGAATTAATCTCCAACATTCTAAGCAATACAAATTGGTTTACTGAAGTTTGTTCGGGAAACTAACTTTTGTCAACAATATTCACAGCGAGAAGTTGTAACTTGAATTACAAGAAATTCAATAAAAAGTCAAATTGTATAAGCCCTTGAATCTTCATCCTCATACGGATATAAATTTTTGTTCTACATTGCAACAGAATTGAAACAACATACAAAAGTTAAACAAATAGTTTAGTTATTTGATTTCTTTCTTTCTCACCTTTGAAATCTTCATCAAAAAAACAGTTGTTTCTTTTTAAAATTATTCGATTAATTTATATTTACGTCACTGTCATGATACGTCGCGAATTACCGACTAAATGGAACTGATTTGAAACATAACTATGTAAATATTTTCGAAGTTCATGTTTATCTACAATTTTTACATGATTTTAGTTATCGTATACAAAAGGCAGTTGGAAGCAACCTTACTATCACGGTTGAATTTAATTTCATGGATTTTCACCATGCCGTGGATATCCACAACAAAGCGATCGTTTATTTATGTTAATATCAAATTTATGTTAAATATATTATGTATTTTGTATCATTTATGTGCAATTCTCTCACTAATGTGAAGCTTAAAGAATATCTTGGTAAGGTCGTTACATTATCAAGATATTGATCGTCATACATTTATCTGATAGCGAGTCCTTCATTCCCTCCGCTGGTGATTTTATTTGCTCTATGTTTATATCGAGTAAGTATTCTTTCATTGACGCATGTTAGTTTAAAATTTGAGTTTAATAACTTTGGAAATAACCTTTTATTCCTTCATTGGTAATGATATCTCTCCTGTTGACAAAAATATGTTTTACATCATTTCAAAGAGGACACCTATTTCACTTCGTTCAGTTGACTGTCGATTTACATGACACTTTTTATATATCGTTTTATTGAACTTTATCCTTCTGTTTATGAAAATATATATAATATAATTCATGTATCATATATATAATATAATTCATATATCATTTCGGTTATTTTTCTGTCTTAGCTGATTCTGTCTACATGATTTTATTCCGTGTAAAAAAATCATATGAGTCGAACAATCCATGTTAATCGTGGGACGTATGCAATTAATGGCATTTAATTTTAAAATAATTAAAATTATTTGTATCAAGCAATGTACATATAGGAATGGCTGTACATATACATACACTTAAAAATTAATCAAAAAAATTTAGATATTCTTTTTATTTAGTTTTCCAAGTTAGTAACACCTGCGAATGATGAACTGGAAATTCTTAATAGTGTTGCGATCGTTTCCTTTCACTTGGTCATCATGGTCTTAAATAGTTATAGTGGACAATTAATAATAAATACTGGTGGGGACATATTTAATGAATTGTACGTTTAAATGCATCATTTATGCAGTTACTATTCTAATCTAAATTGCTCTAATTATTAAACGTGTAATATGATTGCACTGAATAGCATATCCGGATCATTAATTAAGGTTTGCACTATTACAGCAAATATATTAAGATGTACAAAGGATAAATATGATTGAAACATTAACATTTGGAATGAAAACCAGCATGTGAATGTTTTTTAATCTGACTAGAAAAGAAATATTCATCGATTCAGTTTTACATAATGTTTTTCTGAAGCGGCTTTATTAATATTTGTTTTCTAACTTTTGTAATAATATAATACGTAATACTTTATACAAGATTTTTATCAGTTATTCAATATTAATAAACATTTATAAAACAAAGATGATTTATGGATTTATATATTTTTAAATACAAAAAGGTTCATGAAAGTTACATATTTTTATGGATCTTCATAATTTCTAGATAGAATCTAGATATAGATTTCGTTTGGGTCATAGATACAAATTATCAGTTAAATTTGTTCGCTTTTTGTTGTGAGTTTAGAATCCAAATCCCAGTATGACTGCTTCTTAAGGAAACGGTATATTTTTGTCTTTACTCAAAAAAATTTGAGATTAATAACTTTCTAAATAATCTTTTAATCCTACAGTTATAAAGGTTATTAAATTAATTTTTTTTATATTTTGTATTTTAAAAAAGTATGAAAGAAAAATTAGAATGTCCGGTTTTGAAAAATGATAAAATGATTTATATCTTGAAAAATGTGACTGAGCAAAGAATAATTCTAATGACCGTTATAAGAAATATTCCACGAAACACAAAAGGTTTATTTAAAACAATTTTGTGAGTAAATAATAATTTAGCAAATATATTAAAATGGAAGATCTTATATTTATGTAATACAATGATGAATGTTTGACATTTCTATGTAACCCGAAATCTAGATATTTTTGTAGCTTGCAAGTTGATGTAAGTTTGATAAATAAATGTATGAAATATACACGTGTGGTTTATTTTCCTATATGTGTTTCAAATATTGCAAATTGTTAATTTGAAATATTGCAAAGACCAATTAAATAAATATAAACATAAAATTTATTATATATTTTGAAAACAAACATATACATCATTAAAGAAAGTATTATTTTTTCATATTTTTTAGTATGGGCAGTAATGCGATATCTTTAGTAATACAAAAATATCAGCAATACTTTCAATCCAGCTCATTGATAATTTATTTCATACATAAAGCCAATAAGTATATCACTACTAAGTATAAGAATCCTATTTGTACTACATGTAACGAAACTGAATCAACTAAAACTAAGTTATTGGTTCAGTTATTTAGCTCTTCATTGTATATGATATTAGAACATATCAAATAATACATATAATAATTTGCAGATATGACTCTATGTGGTATGATATTCCAATAAAAGCGCAAAAACTGTTATTTTTTATATTGAGAAGTTCCAAGGAATGTGAGTTTAATCTTTCCATGTTATGCAGATTTCTCGATGGTAACATTTTATGTAAACTATGTAAATTGTGTATCGTTTAATTTCAATTTATTAAAATCATTTAATAAATTGAAAATAAACAATTTGTATTTTAGATGATGAGTACGACTTTTTCATATTTTGCTGTAACATACTCGTATTCTAATAGAACATGCGCAATATATTGTTGTCGATTGTAATCAAATTTCTTATTACTACTACGATGTATAAATTACATTAATGCAGTTTATTCATCCTGCATTTATTTGTTTTTTTCACAATATAATTATTATAAAATTCTGCATACATTAGTTTGTCTTTCTTGCTCCTGAAATGTTTGACAATTAACATTTCGTTTATAAATATTATAAACACCAAACATTAGTTATATTGTTTAAAGCTCATATTGATTATGAAGTTTCGTCATTATTTGGTAAATATTCAGTTATTCAATTTCATTTGAAATAATATATCTGTAGCAAATTTTAAATATTTTAAGAAATGCATGTAGGAAAACTCGAGGTAAAATGACCAATATTATTACTTTCTTTTTGTTAATATAATACAAGATACTTTTCTGTAGTACATTATTGTTACGACATTGAGTTTAAGTACCGATCGCTTATTCGACAGTTTAATGTCAGAGACAAAACAAGTTAGAGAATAAGAATAAGAATAATTTGCTGAAATGTACTGAGAATGTCTGAATAAATGTGTGACTGTTACACGAATGCGAATGTTAATGCGAAGAAATGCCTTATAAACTTCTTTCGTGTTCAAGCTTTCATTACACTTTCAATACATGTATTCATTTTGCAAAGAGAAAAACGAAATTGTGATGTTTTCGATGGCTGTGAGAGATATTATTCTAAATATGCATCATTAGACGACCAATGGTTGATTGCTTGATGTTTGCGGAAAATTTTTCATTTTTATTACGATTGCCCATATCAGGTATTTGTCATGTTTCAATTGATAATATATTAAACTACACGTTAAACTAGGTAAAGTAGACAAAAAACAAATTGAGAATTCGACAAACGTTGACAAAAGGAGACCCAACACTAATGATTTTGAACTTGATATGTTGTTTCCTGGCTAATCTCCAAAAGATTTTAGTCATTGCCCGTTATTCGTTAAAAATTATTACAGCATTCTTATGGCATTTAAAATTATCAAGTACAAATTACATTTAAAAAACCATTCCATGTAAGTATATTACGATACGAAAGCAATTATTGCAAAATACCTTCCACAGTAGGAAACTGAATCTATCTAGATTTTCACAACATTCGTGTGTCCTAAAATAAAATCTTTTTGATAAAGTCTTTTTGATTTCGTGAATTATTGGACATACTGTACAGAGATAAAAAGAAGGTACCCTAGAAAAATTGTTTTGAATAATTTTAATACATTAAAATATTATTTACATTAATTTACAATATTAAAATACATTAATAATATTTTTAATTTGAGAACTTTTGGCTCTTATTAGCCAAAAGTATTACATAAACGAATAACAATAGAGCGTGACAGTGAGTAAAAAAGAAAATTATTGCTCTTCTACATTTCTGATATTTTTTTCCATTTCTGCGCAATTGCGACATTCTTACGAACAAGTAATTTGCTTCGAATTTCTAAAGATAGTTTTTTTGGTTCCATCCTTAAAGTATATTGGATTTAAATTTGGAAAGAAAGAAAAAAAAATCAAAAAAAAAAATTGGAAAAGAAAAAGAAAGACTTTGGATACCAAAGTATCATATTATTGTGAGATTGGGAATTCCGGGAAAGAACGCAAAACTTTCTCCAGTTCCAAACAATCGTCGCCTGCATGACATCCAATTCAGCGTAGCGAAAGTTAGGCCTGGGACCTGGGAAAGCTTATTCTAGCATTCCAAAGCCTAGTACTTGAAATATAATAGGGTATGGCTGCAATTGTGTGCATGAACGAATGTTTCGTGCGGAGGAGCAAGGAAGGGATTAAACAGTAGTGAGTCGCGAGAGAGAAAGGACATAGAGAGTTGTAAGCCGCGAGAGCGAGGACCGAGAGTTGCGAGTATCAGTAAGAGCGAGTTCAGCATGTTTAGTACAAGACATATCGAGATTATAGCGATAATATTAATTTGTTCAAATCACCCTAAAATAAACTCTTACATTCAACTTACAATAATCATCACTTTTATACCAGAATTCCTACAAATTCGGATCTCAGCCGGGATTTCCACATTATAAATTGGATAAATATAAAGTTATCCTTTTCCGAATATTGCCTATAACGTATAACGAATGAAGCGTAACGTCAATCGTATAACGTATAACGTATAAAGTATAACATATAACGTATAACGAATAACATATAACGTATAACGAATGACGTATAACATATAACTAATAACGTATAACATATAACTAATAACTAATAGCGAATAGCGTATGACGTATTGTTCATCGCGTAGAACGTATAACGTATGACATTATACGAATAACGTATAAAGCATAACGTATAACATTAATCATGTAACGCAAAACGTATAACGTATAACGGCAATCATGTAACGCAAAACGTATAACGTATAACGAAATACGCATAGCATATTACATGAATCGTGTAATGTAAAGCGTATAACGTTTAACGTGAAACGTGTCACGCGTAACGTGTAATGTGTAACGTTTAACTTGTAACGTGTAATATTTAACGTGTTACGTGTAACGTATAACGTGTCAGCTTTAACATGTAGCTTGCAACGTATAACGTCTAACGTGTAACGTGTATGTACGTTATAATATACGTTATACGTTATACGTCATACGTGATAAGTTATACGATTAAAAAAAAAAAGTTATTCATTTTCACAATACGTCATACATTACAGATTTGTTATACGTTATACGCATTTCAATGTTATTTTCGAAGAATATTGCGAATATGACTGGAAATCGGCGATTTGTCTGAAGCTGCCAGGAATAACAGTTATTTGCAAACTCGTAATTATTCGCCGAAATTGCAAGGTTTATGAAAAAAGTCGAAAATTGTGGCTCTAAGTATGCGAAACGCAAGTTTTCACTATTACTTCACTATATAGCATGTCGATGATAGTTTCGAGGAATATTGCGGATAGGATTGGAAATCGGCGATTTAGCTGACGTTGGCAGGAGTAATTGTTATAGATTCGTCAATTCGTAATACTTCTTCGAAATTGCAAGATATATTAGAAAAGTCGAGAATTGTGCGGTATTGTATGGAAGGCGATAGACACGAAAAACAAGAAAACAGTAGCGGAGAAGAAGATCTTCAATGCCTTCAGAATTCAGACAGATGCACAGCGCACATTCCATGAGATAATGTTTCTGCTATCATTCGCCAATCACGACATCATACGACTGATCGGTCTTCACAAGGCGGACAACGATCGAGATATTTATCTTGTATTCGAGTACATGGGTGAGTTTTACCCGGTCCAAAGAAGAATTTAAACGAAGGTCACATGCCACGGCGATTCTCAGACTTTTGGCCTGATACCCGTTTCGGCCCGTTTCCCCAAAAACCGATCTCCACAACGTGATTAAGAAGGATTGCAAAATCCTGAAGGACCTCCGCAAGGTGTTCGTCATGTAGCAGCTGTTTAAGGCGATCAAATACATTCATTCAAGAAATTTGAAGGTGAAATGATCTATGTGGATTGATTCCCATCGGAATGACTGCTATGTTTATGTTTGTTCCAGCCATCAAACGTTCTACTAAATGCTCATTGTCATTGCAAAATCGCTGATTTTGGACTGGCACGATCTGTTACTCAAATAGACGAAGGAAATGGTGAAACCGCCAGCGATCCAACACTCACTGATTATGTGGCAACTCGCTGGTACCGTGCACCGGAGATACTCGTTGCTTCAAAAAAGTATTCGTTATTTTGTACGATATACATACATATATAAATTTACGTCACTTTGTTGCCCATGGATACAATTTAGGTACACAAGGGTATTGATATGTGGTCATTGGGATGCATTCTTGGCGAAATGCTTCTTGAAAAGCCATTATTTCCTGGTTCATCGACGATAAATCAAGTGGAAAGAATAATGGCCACTCTTCCGCTACTTACAAGAGAAGGTAATACTCTTTGATGTTCTCACAAATCCTCAGAACAGAAGAAAAATAGTAGTCGATTTTCCTTGGTGATATTTTCAGATCTGATTTCGGTTAGCGCTGGATATGCTACTCATTTATTAGAGAAGACACAAAACGCACTCAGGCGTTCATTGAAGAATTTACTACCAGAAGTGCCGGAGAAAACATTGAATCTTATCAGCAATCTGATTGTCTTCAATCCAAATCACAGACTAACAACTGTGGAGGCTTTAGAACATCCTTATGTGGCCGAGTACATTAACTTTGTGATGAAAAATAAAAGGAATTATTTTATTATTATCGTCATTATTCTTTTTACAGTTTTCATAGAAGAAGCAACGAACCAGAAAGAAGTTCGAACGTGGTACCGTTGCTCAGACTTGGACTACAACTCTCTGTTGTCGAATATAGAAATAAGCTTTATTCAATGATGGACGAGAAACATCGCAAACATAAGAATATGTGGGTTAATACATTTATATGACAAACTATTACGACAAATTATTATGATAAGTGAGATTGATGCATTGATTAATTGAGAACAAATCTAAGTCCGGAATCAAACGATTATCGGAGCACATCAGGAAGGAAACAGTTAGTAGTAATAGTGACGCGTTTGTTAATAAAAATCCTACACATTCGTATCAAGATTTATACGTAAAGAGAGAGGTAAAAGCGACATATATGAAACTTCTTATTTAGAAGGTAATGCTATTAACAGTTTATTTTGTGAAAAACGGCAGATTAACAAATTAACGAAAATAAGTTGACAAATCTCTTTTATCTTCTACTCAGTGCGTACACACTTACCAAACAGAAAGACGACACGACATTCGCAAATTGATAGTGGAGAAAGAATTACGAAAACGAGATCGATATGTCTTTCTGTCTAGCAACAGATGCAAAACACAAAAAATCTTCGACCAACTAATAAGAATATATTAATTTTGGCAGTTTTAATAAAGTCGAAACGTTTTAATATCGTGATTGTACTGATAAATCTTTTTAACATCTAACAGCTAAACGCGTAGCAACTCAATATACACACAATTTTGTAAGCGGTAGTTTGAACAATTTGACTCCAAGCACAACCAAAAGCTGCTTATATCTCAATCAATAACGCCGACAACTATCCAAATCTCAGCGTTCTATACGATCAGATTAACCTATAATGACAAGAAAATTATTTGAAAACTGCAATTTACTTTTGATTTGATTTCTTTGTTCTTTATAATTCGCCGCGTTTTTTGCTTAAAAAAGTAAACGGACGATTCTGTCGTTATAGGCTACATATCGCGTGGGATTCATTTAGGTACTGTAATCACTTATACGTGTCATAACTCACGCTTCTCGCACAAAAACGTACATGCTCTTTTTCTTATTCAAGACTAAATCGAACAATTTTCCTTACATGCAATTTATTTGTTCCAACATTTCCATTGTAGGAATTTTACAGCATAATTTTATAAATTTAATTCGCATAATGGAAATTGAAATATTTCAGTGCGCACCTGAAAGAAGACCAAATCAAGTAATAGCTGGCAACCGAGATAAATTACGAAGGAATTGCAAACAGGTCCATACGACAAATCGAATTACGTCAGATCTAAATTGGCGGGAGGAAGATCGACAGAAGACTTCGTTCAATCACGATAATTCTAAGAGTCTTCAGACAAAATATTTCGCGAGAACGCTTGATAACGTAACTACTTACTCCCTAGTTCTGGAAATAACAATAAGAATAGCAATAACTCCAAATTTTTGTATAATTCATATCATCCTACTGCAAAAAGAGAAAATCTAACTATTCGAAACTACCTGAATCAAACAGTACCATTGCGTGTGGAAGAACAAACGCCGTCAACGCTCCCCAATCGGATAAAAAACAATACCAATCACCGGATGTAATCCTTCGAAGTAATGCTAGCAATGCCGAGAAGCTACATCAATCTAGTAATTATCTTACAAGCAACAACAATCGATCGAGGAACACGGTTCCGAACCGATGTCACGTCATACGCACACAGTTGAAACATGTCGCCGAGTATAAATAGTGAAAAAAAAATTGGCATTGATACGTGATTCGTCTTTCTTGGATAATTAAAACCAAAGTCACGGTATAATAACGGCGTCTATGTAAAAAGATCTACGAAATGAGACTATAAGATGGTAAAATATTGCCGGTAGCAGCTTCTGAAGAAAGGCACAAATAAACCGAAAAGATGTATTACAGATATTTTTGTATCGTTCATTCCCGTAAATAGCTTTTTTTACGCAATGAATATTCTTTTTCAAATCTTAATAAATAAAACTTTGATTCAATTCTTGGAATTATACCAAAATTATGGATTTTCTCACATTTTTAATAAATATAATAAATGTAAAAGAAGGAGTGTAATATAAGAAATTGAAAATTAAAATTTATATAGGAATATTTTTCTTCACTGAAGCTGCGAACAATGTATTGAACGTTCCTACATAAATTTTTAAAATGTAAATGCATCACGATCTATCGATTGATCTGAGTTCCTACAAGAACAAACTGCCGAAGCTTCAATAAATCAAGTTATTATAAATGCATAAATAACAAAGAAATAATGAGATAAACAATACTTGAAGTTGTTAGATAAGAAGAATCTTGCGATGTATGATCACTATATAGTTCTGAGATAAAAAAATGGAAAAACTTGTCCAACTGTTGAACTCGGAATGTTAACTCAATATAATATTGCTTAAAAGGGGGAGAGAGAAGAAAAAAATTATAATTATTTTTTAGAAGTTTCATAATTATCGAGTTGAAATTTGGAAAATAATCACGAATTTATCAAATATATAAGAATGTAACACGTGAAGCCAATTATTGGAGCCAAAATGGTGTAACAATATCATTTTTTATGATATTAACACTCATCCCCCGCGAAAAGCAAAGATATTCTTTCTTCTTCGCGTTCAATGTTTATTCCTCGACAATGTAGCGTTTAAATTTCTTTGTAACGTACTTTTTTGTGATATTTTTATGCAGCTATGTGATAATGTCCAATTCGTATGTATTACCTGTCGTGGAATAAATTTTTATTAAAGCAATACGACTCGTACGCTTTTCTGTCAGTATCCAGATCAAAAGCTCTGTGAAAAGATTGCCTCGTGTCACAATGAAAACGTTCTTTTAAGTCAGAATACATGACAACCCCGTATTTTCATTTCTCATTTTGTGTACAATTCTAGTTCTCGTTGTCGGTGTCACGTTGTTTCTTTTTTAGAAAGACGAAAGTATTATTAATAGAAATATTATTTCTTCTTTCTTTTTCTCAGATTTATAAAAGCATGAATCAAATCTGTTCACATATACGTATATGTAAATATGTTGTGTTGCTTGTTGCACTAAGCTTTAGGAAAAAATATCTTTATTTTCAAATCATTGTTTTCAATTCGAGTATATTGCACAGGATTTGTTATGAAAAACAAGTATTTGTGCCATATACATGATACATGTATGTACGTACGTATACAATGCTCTCTTATCATCACATTCAAATCTTACACCAATATTTCGTAAGTGTCTGTAAAGAAAAGAAATTCTTTGTCTCAACCACATAGATATATATACATTTATATCATCTCTTATCGTCCATCGATATTTTTTAATACGTGGATTAATCGAAGTTCTATTTAATCCTTCGAAATGTTTAAATGAGATGCGAATACACGTATAGAAATGTTGAATCGGAATAAATTGCAAACGTAAATGAATTTAATATCCCAATAGGATGTATCGGAATATATGTCGATTTAATCGATACAATTTTTCGAAATGAAAATAGCGCTTTTTTCAATTATTCTATATTCAACAATAGAGGCAACATTATTAACATCTCACGATAACGACATTAGTTCCAATTTCACGATTTTTTGTTAGGAAAAATGCTAAAAAATTTTATAAATATTTTGAGAGCGATTAGTCTCTATTTTCAAACGGTGTAATTTTTTTCGTATCTATTTTTACAATCAATTCAATTCGAATTGAACTGAATAATATCAATGTCAATCCCACACAACGTATATGTTTACTCAACGTAAACAAATATTTACAAACTGTTTACGTTCATTTGATCTCGTTTCAGTTATGATTCTGTTACACATAACAGGATTATTTCTGTTATTTTTCTTATGAAAAATTATTTTAATCAAAATCGAACGAATGTGAACGATAAATAAATAACATGATCGAAAGTATGAATTCTCGTCAATGTTTCAATACTTTCGTTTTCAAATGCAGCTCTATTTGTCTCCTTTACTCAAATTCACTTTACAAACTTACCCTTTTACCTAGTTCCTCATTAATTACTACGTGTGCTCTTTTTTCATTCATCATAATGCGTTTACTATAATGCATAGTGCATAGACAGAATGTACATTGTTGTAATAAAACTTTTGTTTTAGAGAGCCAAACGTTAATGCAATTTAGGTTTGTTATCACGTGAAAAATTGAAAACCATTCACCACTCTATCATATTTCACGTTATCGATATAAATATTAGTACAATTATCAATGAACGATACAGTATTCAAATTCAAAGACTACTAGATAAATAGGAAATATTCTAAGAAAAAATATTTTAATTGACATTGCATCTTTTCCGACTATCTTTGCCGATATTCTATACATCTATAAGAGATTAATCAAGGCTAATTAATTTTTTAATTAAACCATTTATTTTTATGTTCAACGTTGTTCATCTGTAATGACCAACGTATTCACATGAGATTGAGTGGCTTCATTCTTCTTGTAACAGGTCTCTTGATTTTTGTTTATCTGCATTTGTTCCATCTCTGTTTGCTGTCTTCCTCGAAGACTTCGCAACATGTAGCAACGTCGATGAGGACTGTGTCTACTGTAGAAACTATCATATCCGCCACTGCTAGTGGTGGCTGTTCGTCGAAGGGCCAAAACTGCGTGATGACCATTGATCGGTAGTCCACATCCACATCCGGATAACATCCTCTGATTGCGAAGCAACCCTCGTCTCATAGTACTATTAGCACTACATCCTGCGCACACATCATCGATCACGGCAGTTCCTGGAGTACTCTGCAGTAAGTAAGTAATAAGATATGAGAATCGCTGGAAATGTAAAATGTCGAACATTTTTTAAGAAGATTTTTCTATTTAGAGCTGCAAAATTTAAATAATTTATTGAATAAAAACCTACTGTATAAAAATAAACTAAAATAAAGCAAAAAAAATTTTTTAATGAAATGACAACGTATAAAACAAATATTCATGAAATGTATAACTTCTTCAGGCGACAAAAAAAAGATATTGATATGTGTAATTCTAATTCATAAGATAATTACTTTAATATACATTAAATTCAGTTTTTCATTTTTTTCTTTCAAATGAATACAGCAATATAAATCATAGTACGTATTGAAGATAAAACAATGCAGAAAACATAATTTTAATATTAAAGATAACATGGTACAAGAATTATTATAACATATCATGAAACATGGTCAAACAAATATTTATAAGTATATATTCGTTCCACGCAACTTTTTTTAAAGGATGAATTACTTAAAGCGTCAAAATCTAGAAACCTCTTAAAAATCAAAAAAAATTTCGAATTTCGAGAATTCAAAATTTTGTACTTTTTTCATGATTTGAAACTCAGATAAGTAAAAACATAAAATCAATGAATAAAGAATAGTCTAAAGTGTAAATAAAGAATATTTAATTCATGTGTATTTCAAATATTTGGTGCAAAATACTTCGCAAATGTTTGGTTTTTGTTTATAAGAATATAAACAGATGTTTAATGATATAAGTGATCGATTCTGGAATGATAATGTAAAATATTTAAATTTTATTACAACACCAAATCCAAAAAAATATCTTACATCACCATCAACGGTACACTCCGAAAGTCTTTCAGTACATTCAGCCCTATAGTCGATAAAAAAATGGAAATAAATTAGATCTAGAAAGAGTTCGAATGTCAATGTTTTTATACAAGAATCTGGATTAAATATTTTTGTATGTTGTTACGTTTTTGTTTATATTTTGATTGTCACCAAATTTATAAAAAAATGTTTAAATCAAGAAATTATTGTACAAAATAAAATTATTATTTCAAATTTTTAAAGTTTCGTAACCTTGCAAAATTTCGGATTTGAATTTCGAGAATTTAAAAATTGGTTTCGGACTGATCCCTAGTTCTTTTTAACGCGGAAAAGTCCGTTAGTACTAAAAAGAACACTATGAAAGCCGATATAAAAAAATTTATTTCACATATTTTTACAGAAAAAACTGAATGAGAGTCTTGTGTTAGTAAATATTCTTGGTGAGCATAGTATTTGCTGAGTTGGGCTGTTATTGAGAGTACCAATAATGTAAGAAAAAAAAAGACCCGCGTAAAATGATATGCGTACATTGAAGCCGGGTATAAAAAGTTCGTGTAAACAGAGGGATTATTTATCGCGTGAAGAAAGTATGACGTAATCGAGGATGTAAATTTTAAAATATTGATCTATAATAACCTAACAATTTTCTATCCAGTAAATCGTTTAAAAATTGGTGATTTTGAATGAGAATAAATTTGCTTTCATCTTTAAACTGTTCTTTTCTTTACACATTATTGATTTTTTTATTAATACTCAATAGTCGATGTTAATTATACTATTACAGAAATTCTGAGGAATATATCATAAATGAAATGAAATAATATTGACATTAAAGAAAATATTAAATATATTTTTCTTGTCTGAACCACAGAAATGAGATTTGGGAATTTTAATAATAGTTAAGAATAATATCAACAAAATATGATATCCAATGAGATTATTAATGAAATATTATATTTATATTAGGTAATGTGTAATAAAAAAAATTAATAAATTCACTTAAAATTCCATATTCCGTTATAAACATAGCGCGGTCATTTGGAAAATAATAAATCCATGGTATTCAATGCACGTGTACTTGACTGATTTTCAAATGCATTTTTTTCGCAAACGAAATCCCCGAATATAATTTTTTTAATTTTTTATTTTCATCCTATTCCGAGCGATATAATTGTTCTGACATAATTTGTACTATAACTTGTGGGACATCCTGTATATTATTTAATTTTTTTCTTTCGAAACAGATATATTAATTAAATATTATATATAAGTATCGATAAGCATCAGTAACTTTATAGAAAGCAATACTTTTTTGAGTTAGAGTTTCCGACATTGAACGATGTACATCAATTGATCAGAGTTTGTTGATTTTAACAAAGAATACAACAATTTTAATAGTGTATGGAAGTTTGCCAATTTGGTCATCATAAATAGCGTAAATGCTTATGCAAGATACGTCACAGCCCAGCTATAATTTTACGATGTTAGGCCAGGGTCATACAAGCGTTGAAACGACGTGCGTTGCAATGCATGACGTTCCGAACGCACGCATGTAAGTGAACACACTACGTTGCTGCTTTTGCATTAGCTGGCTAGGTAAGGTAATAATATACTAAGAGTATGACGCGTGTGATGTAGCGTTTTCACTTGTGACTTATATTTAAAAATTAGAAAGAGAAAATGCGAACGATATATATAAATGTAGGCACTATTTTATAAACAACTATAATGTAATGTTTCAAATATCCGGATTTCCAAATATCCGTTTAATGAATTATTTTCGTTTGTGAAAGATTGTATAAAACACCAGAATATAAATGTCGATATTGGTCATAACATAGAAGTAGTTTTTGATCATAGTAAAATAATTTTTATTAAATTATTATATAAATTTATATGGTAAATTATTAATATAATCAAATCGACCTTATGCAACCACGACAAAAAAGTCTTCTTTTGCTTCGCTTGCAAAGAAAGTACTGAAAACGACGAATACAATACGTTGAGTGTTCTGTTCATAATTGTAGAACGTACGTTAATATCCTCTTGTAGTATAAATATATCGAAAAAAAATCAACGTCGTAACGCATATTGAAAACAACGCTCGTTTATATATGTAATAAACTATGATGTATTTACTACAACGCAACATCACGCATGTCGTTTCAACGCTGTAGCCATGACATTATGTGGAGAATTTATGTCGAAGTTTGATGAAATCGCGATAATCGTGCTCCCTCACACCCTTGTTTGTTTGCAGCTCACACTACATCATACAAGATCCAACAGATAGAGAGACAAAAAAATTTCTCCTCTCTCTTCTTTCTTTTTTTTTGAAGGATTACAACGACAACGGCTTTGTACATTGTCACACTTCATGAAACGAATGACGATTTTAGACTGTATCACAAAATAAAGGTCCTCGAGAACATCAGTCTCCGAATGAAATACGAAACCTTTTGTGACGATCTAGCATCAAGTTTGCACAGGTTTTTATTGATACAACTGAAAAACATAAATTAAAAATACGAGCAGAAGAAAAACATACACGCGACTGATTCTGAATTTTACTTTCAAATATGATTTTAGTATCGAATATGAGATGACATGGGTTTCTATTATTTATTAATAGAAGAAAGGATAACAATGTAAGAGTTAGATTTCTTCTTAAAATCTAATTGTTCTAAATTAATTTAAATTTTTATTTAAAACGTAAGTAAACTAGAAACAAAAGAAAGATTATATTCTTTACAAATAAAAATTCGCTGTTTTTCACAAAATATACACTCATTATGTGTTGATAATTTCCAAATGAGACGTTTAATTCATGTGTAATCACGTTAGTTTATCTATCAAATGAATAATGTACTCCGTGAGAGATCCCGATGTCTGAAATATTAAAAAATGAGTTTTGAAAAATCATAAAGTACCTCTAATTTAGAATTTTTGCTTCCGGAAGCTATATTACTCTTCATGAGGGACCAATATATCAACACAAATAGCTGGAAATTTTTTTATATTTAAAATATCAGAGATTAAATGACCTTGCTTACCAATGCTATAACCCTTTTATCAAACATATCCCAACATGCAACTCTTTAACTTCCTTAACTTATAAAAAATATTTCTTTCAATATCACCCTTCTTTTAATTCATAGATATCGAAATATATAAGTTTCTGTATATCCTTTTAATATTATAAATATCATATTGTTAGATCGTTACAAACTTAAAACAATCAATGCGTTGCATCAGTTGAATGAATGAATTTTTTTCTTGAAAGTACAAAATTTATGTGACGCACAATCGAGATAAAACGAAGAATAGGATAAAAGAAACAATCAAAGAAAATTGCTTTAGTATTGGAAAAATTCTACCGTAGCGATAAATCCTATCCTTACATAAATTTTATTCAAAGCTTCTGCATTTACATCAATAGAATATCTTTAAATTGCTATGATACTCGATTCAAATGCTGATACTTACCCTGCGATAAGGTTTTTGACGTGTCAATCCATGGCAAACGATCTCTGATACGCTTCGGCGGAAATTACGAGTCATAACGCAGTATACAACAGGATTCAATGCGCTATTCGCGTGTCCCAGAAATAAGCAATAGGATAGAGCATCTGTCGTTGCTTTTCCCTCTACAGAATAATTTTAAGACTTTAGGTAGGCGAGAATGGGTTAAACTTCTACAAAGAATAATAAAAACTTTGTATAAATCATTACCCAATCGAATGGTGGAAGTTATACAAAATAATGGAGGCTCAACACATTATTAAGTATCTACGCAATGCAGATTTGATTGTTATTTGTTTCAAAAATTTCATTTTTCTACCGAATCACTTCAAGTGTGCTATCTTTTCGCCAACCATAGATATAACAATTATATGAAGAAGCAAAAAGGACAGTTATTATTTACATATATTATTTTATTATTACGTTTCTTGAGGAAAATGTATATGAACATCATTAAATACAACTTTGAGTTTAAATATAAAAATTTCAAAAATTTCTTGGTGTGCTACCTTTTTGTTCGATA
Organism: Melipona quadrifasciata; assembly: GCA_001276565.1. Lineage (NCBI taxonomy): Eukaryota > Metazoa > Arthropoda > Insecta > Hymenoptera > Apidae > Melipona > Melipona quadrifasciata. Next base: position 57,109 of record KQ435925.1, on the reverse strand, counting down.
GTGTAGATCTATAAGAATAAGTAATATCTATAATCATATTCATTGATAATTCGATAAAAAGCTAAAAGTTCATTGAAATTAGCGACTACTAGCTGCTTTGTATTATTTCTCTCGCGTTAAAGAGAAACGGAAATAATCCGTATTGGCAAGTTCGTGGGCGTTCCATACGTTTCCATAATATAAGGATATTCAATTAAAAGATGCATAGTGATTTCTGTACTTTCTTTAATGAACGATTACTCACCGACTGCGCCCAGGTCTATCAAGAGCATTAAAACGTTATACGGCAGCCAGCACAGTGCAAAAAGCACCGCCAGAAGAAGCAATATCCAAGCAATTCGCCTTCTCTCACGTACCAGCCGAAAACTCTGCGAATAAAATGCAATTGCACTCGGTTATAAATGCAGCACGATTTGCATCAAGATTGATTCGTCATTTAATTATCGACGAGAAGAGCACAAAAGCGGACAATGATTTTAATATTTCACACAAGTGAAATGAATACGTACAATGGCAGAATGTGAACTTTCGTTAAATAAGTAAATGTAAATGTAATCAAATATACACTAGTAAAATCAAATATACACTGCTCCAAGAAATTGAGGAATCATTAAATTATAATCGAAAAATTGTCGTATAAAAAAATCATATCATATTCTGTCTGTGCTGATTTCAAAGAATGAAGTTTTTAATTTAATTTGCTTGAACTTAGTTTCTTTTAAAGACCCTTTTTTTGTTATGAAACAGAATGAGAAACTGATGTTTGTCTTTTTCTTTTTAAAATTTCTTAAATTTAAACGACTTTATAGAGTTTAAACTCTTTTTCTACAATTTTTTCGTTTCAATGTGATCTTATATAGGAAAACTCTTCTCTTTATGACGATCTTTCTTTTTCGCGGCTTTATTGTACTTTTAATGAAAAGTGTATCGTCGGCATTCGAATAATCCAAGAAGGTTTCGTTCGGATCTCAATTATTCAGTATGCATTTACTGCAAGTCTTTACTATGTGCATGTATTTAGTAAAAGAGTTGATTATGTATGCGACTAATTAATACATGTTTAAAAATATGTCAGACGCTAAACACACACACATAAGGGCGAACGCGCGCGCGCACACACAAAAAAAACACATATATTCACATTAAATAAACATAAACATACACATTTATTATAATGTCAGTATACTTTTTATTTAAAGGTCGAAAACAAAGGTGAAAAAAAATTATACATCAAATTTTGCAGAATTATTGTAAAAGAAAGAATTTTTAAATATCTGCAGAGATGTCTGAATTTGTAAAATTCAATTTTAGAAATTTTAAAATATATATTTTCGAGAAAAAAATATATGTTCGTTTTTCCATCCACACTAATGGGATATATCTATAATGCCGCAGAAAAAAATGAATTATGAATTGCGAAAGTAGAGGCTTTGCGTTTTAAAATGAACTCAAATCATACTGTTGTATAATTTTTTTTACATAAAGTTATAGAAATTCAAAAATCGACAATTTTTCAGTTATAATTTGATGATCCTTCAATTTCTTGGAATATTGTAGATATGCAGATATACAAGTAAAAAGGATTGTGGGAAAATTTTTTGATAGTAAATAATGTGTTCGATCGAATGGGGAATTTTCTTAAAATTTAGTTATTTCTATTATACATATATTACACTACTTGAATAGATTCGAATAGATGACATGAAAGCAGACTTAGGCAAATGGTCGTTACTGACTGTTATTATCGTTATTATTGTTATTATTGAATTAAGTGTGCATCCTTACCATAATTAAATGATTTTCTGCTACTCACGTTTATCAGATTAAACATCACGCATGACTTATATGATTTTCGAACTAACCTGTTGTGAGCTCGCGCTTCCTTCAACGCTATCGCAATCGAAAGGTGGTTTCCGTGCGCACAGTGTCCTTCCCATCATGGAGTATGACAGTATTACGATGAAACCTGAAGAATGAAAGTAACCAAACAAGGGAAAACTATAAAGGTTAGAGAAAGTAGAGAGTAAAATGATTGATCTCTTTTTGGAATGGATAATAAAAGCGAATTGTACCGTCTTGATTTTCTCTTTCAAAATGGAAAAAGAAATGAGATGAAAATATGTGTTCGAGTGAAGCTTGTTATTAATCATGTGATCTTACCAGGAATAGCGTAAACCAGCACAAAGCACACAGTGCCAAAGAAAGGCGCCCGAATGCCCAGAGGCTTAAAATCTTCCGAACAAATGTAGAAAACAGGTGGTTGGCGAGAAACACGAGAAATATTCTGTGAAAAATCCCTCGTCATTGTCCAGGATCCGTGGAAAGATATGTTGCTAAGTTCGATACCTGGGCTGTAGAGGGTCATCTGAAAAAAAAATTGAGCACCATTGAACTTCAGAAACGGAAAGCTCCTTAGATAAGATATATTTACATCGAAAATTTTCTTTTTCGAATTTTTTGTCGAAAATCTCTTAATACGCCAAATTTTGCTCGTTTTTGTTCTATCCTTGGAAATATATTTTCTCAAAATATAATTATCGAACCCTCATCAGAGAAAAAAAATAAACAATCATTTAATTCGTTTGAAAAGTTGTTCTTTCGAAGTAAAATAGTAATTATTTATTTCTAAAATAATTTAATTTATTTCTAAAATAATAAGAAAACATCAGTAACAGAAATTTTTGAATAGTCCTCAATTCAGTTAATTTTACCCAAAGTCTGTAAAACCAATGTCTGTAATTTTCGACAAATGAATAAAATATATTCCAGACGTTTCACATTGTTGAAACTTTTGCGAATGATATAATTATTGGATATTACATTATTGTAATACTAACCGCTCTGAGAACAGGAGCAAAAATGATTAGAGCGACCAACCAAAGAGCCATGATAACGAGAACCGTGCTTTTCCGATTGAACACTCGACGAAACGCTATGGGATTCCTTATCGCCAAGTATCTGTCGATGCTCATTGCAGTAATGGTAAAAATCGAAGCAGCAACTGCAACACCTACGAATTAGAGTCGTCGTCATCGTTTTAAATCACCATCAGCCATCGACGGTTCTTTCTAATAGGATATTTAGTCTTTACTCGGTTGGAGAGAACGGGTCAGACGTAGGCGGGAAGGTCGATGAATAAAGAGAGAAATTAAAACTGTATCCACAGAGAGATTGCGTTTTGCTTGAGAAAATATAGACGAACATAAATGAACACGCGTTTTACACTAATATACACATTCCAGAAGATCTTTTATATATAAACCAGAATTTCGCCCACTCTACTTAGAGAAGGCAGCGAATCGTGATTGTAGCACTTTTGCATTTGTATTATCTTGCACTACCGTGAGAGAATAACGTCTCCAAAAACATCGTGTTAGTGAAAAGCATTTCGTTAATTTAACACGAATTTAATGACATATAGATTTGAATTGAAGATTGTAAAACAAAAAACGTCTATGTTATCGTAAGATCTTACCTTGAAAGTAAGAGGAAAGTTTGCACATTATTTCCCCGTGTATCCATATTATAGAGACTGCTTGACTGACAGCCACCGGCATACAAATCGCAGTCACCAAAAGATCTGCTATTGACAGGTTGACCACGAAATAATTAGTCACACTGAAAATAAAAATTTTCTTTGTCCATCTAAAATTCACTATTGGTTGAACATCATATGTGTAAATGAAAATAATCCTTGAGCCAATGTAAGATCTGACAATTCAATGAAATATACGAATCACTTTTATCGAGGAATTCTGCGAATTTAACAAAAGAATTCTTATAACTACGTTTCGTTGAATTGCCAACGCGGTCCCGGACAAATTTCGAACAACGCAACTACTCGAATACCTAATATCCACTTGGACATTTTCGAGGAACGCGTATCATTCGCTTATTGTTATCCGTGCAAGGCGTAAGTGGTTAATATCAAAATTCGTATTCATGTTCGCGGTTTGATAGTAAAAAGAGAAAGAGAGAGCAATAATTTTTGCTTTAAAAATAAACCTGAATTGAGGCAACCATGATGTTCTTACAGATATCGTAAGAATCGTGTGGATCGCTTATTTGCACGATGCTTCGCCGCTGTTGGAAATAAGCATCCCTATGTGTGTATGTGTTTCTTCGACTTTGCGTACTAAGAATATTCAAGGTATCTACATTACAGAATTAAGAAAGTTGTGCGTGTACCAACTATAGCAATTATTTATGCGAAAATTTTCGTTACGTAACATTGTTTATCACTGAAGACTCGTCGAAGTATTTTTTTATTAATTCACCGTTTACAGACTATGAATCTCCCATAACCTTTCTATATTGCAATTGATGCCTTCTATTAATCAATTTACGCTCTATTGTTTGCAAATCTGATGCATACATATTATTTATGTACACTTACACGTTTTTGACGTTAAATTTTTCAGTCAGTTATAAATAATTTATGCATGGTTATCAGAAATCGAATGAAACTGTTAAAATTCAATCGATTATGAAATAATTATAATTTTATGCACCATAATTAGTTTTTCTGTTCCGAAAAGACTGTTATAAAATACAGTGGATTAATTGAAATTTCTATTCCATATATCTTTGTGTAAATAACAAACTTTCTTAAAAATTTTCTTAAAAATAAGTTTTAATTAAACAGAAACATTTATTCTGTTCTGAAAAGAATTCTTGGAAACATTGTGAGGTAAATAGATTTGAAATTGAAATCTTGAACCATTCGATGAAGATGAATTTAAAAAAAAATTAATTTAAATGTAATTTAAACACTAGATTAGACTAAACTGGATTGATGGAAAGTTTAAAAAAATCATTTCTAAGTCAATTAGTATGTATTAGCTAGTTTTTCACAGTATTCCCACTATACAAGTTAATGAAACACTGTTTTATGTTTTAAAAATTCATGATAATCTCAGGACAAGTATTAATAAAAATAATTTAAAGGATATATTCCTTTCCTAACACTAAATTTTGAACTTTGAGTATATACGGAATTTTTTGTTCTTTTTAAGTCTCTTCTTATAGTTAATAAAATGAAACAATTACACAAAAATCATAATATGCATACATTGTATATTTATTTTGCTTCTAGTTCTTTAAATGTTGCTAATTAAAAAAGTTTTTCTAACTTTCAACTTTCATATTTATATTTATATTTTGAACTTAAATATCTGTTCAAAAATAAATTCTCCTCTTATTAATCAAATATAAAACAACTACTGAAAAACTGAACTTTCATAGCAAAGTTGATCTATTAACGTACAAAGTTAACATACGTACAATAAAATATATATGACTGTCTTATTCGATCCCTGATTGTAATTAATTTCTCCTTTACACTTTTCTCGAAGATATCGCGCCTTTATTCGTTCCAGTAAAACTAAATCGAGAAAATCGCGAGGATCATTGAGAATGTATTAAATAATAAAAAATGAACTGTAACCAATGGTGCTGAATCTCATTTAGTATTATTATTATAATCTAATATTCTTTCTGCAAGCTTCGCTTCTTGAGACAATTCGCACTTCGTGATCTTCAATTGATGTGAAAGGATTAGAAAAAGATAACGCCATGCTGCATCCACCTTCGTATTTCGAAATGAATTTGCCTAATCCTATAACTATCCTTACTCAAAGTTATAATTAATTCGGTCAGAATTGATCCTGTTATCTCGGAAGCAATATCTTAATTGTAAACTGACAACATGACAAGGTAACAATCTCTCTAATCAACAGTCTATACACCTGAGGCCATTTCAATTGAGTCGACGTCGCGTAATTTAGTCAAATCTCCCTTCATCCTACTCCGAGACTGTTCCACAATGATCTTCATAAAGTTTTAATTGCTTTGGATTTACTCGCCCTATTTTATCATGAGGCTCTCTAAAAGGTGTTTCGTGCTCCATACAATACATAATTTGAATTTGTTACGAATATAGATACTGTTTAGGAGTACTACATGCAATAAATAATTCTTTGGCCGAGCCAATAGAAAAGTAAATGATTAAATCAATACATATTTGATAAAATGTACATATACGTACCTGCGCATATAATGGTACTTGAAGACGACTGCAATCACAAGAATGTTGGCCGTCACTGCGAGTGCCATCACAGGTACGTAGAGGATGATCAAAAAGTAATTAGTTTTACTGTGAAATTTATCGTAAAAGTACCAAAGTATATCTCTGGTAATGTCTTCTCCAAAGCTTTCGTTCGAAGGTACCATGCTATCACTATATGAGCTATTAAACTTCGACGACAACGTTGATATTCTTGAATCGTTGTACACATTCGTCGACATGATCTTCTCGTTTGTATAATCCAATATTAAGATTTTTTGTATGAACTTGTATAACTGACGAAATGCAAGTGAAAGTAATTTTTGGTTTTAACAGTTAATAGAGAATTTATTTTTGGATCAATAGAAAATATTGTCGCTTCATTACAGCTAATTTCTTGATCAAATGAATTTGATTATCCAATTATAAAGAAAACTGTAAAATTCTTAACACGCACAATTAACGAGGAAACTTATTGTACGAAAATCGCCACGACGACAGTTCACCTATTACGCTTATTTCTATTATTATTCCGTTTGATCAGTTATTCACTCTGTCAATCTCGGTTTTGTCATAGTAGAATTTTGATGGTATATTTTGGCGAAATGAAACTTTTATGACGCGATAGATATAGAATATTTTGTCGTAACTCGAAATGAATCTATCTTATCGCGTGTAAGACAATTATAGAACGGTATGTTTCGTAAATATTTAAAAAGTCCATACGTTCCTTTGGTTAATTTGCGATGAGAAAACAGTATATACAAAGCAACCATTATCATTTACAGAAAATATATCAACCGATTCCATCATTACGTATGAGAAAATTGTTAGCATTAATTTCCTTATCTATTTGGCTTTAGAACTATCAACACTTAAACTGCATCTGATCAATTTTGTCCGTGAAATATTGAATTGAAAGAATAAGCTATATAAATAGTCAAATAATTTGATAGTCAATTGAATAAAAGAATATAAGTGCGTAAAAAGTTCCTTTCTATCTTCCCACTCCTCTTACGTTTTTTTTTCTGTTGTCAGATTCACGCTGTAGCTAATAAAACCACTCTGTATGGTATAGCTCATATCATGAATATATCGTGTGCAATAGATACACACGTGTCTGATATATACAAAGAATTTCGTATTATCCAACTAACGACGAGGTAAAGAGAAGGATAAATAAATTTTACGAAAGTGATCACGATAATTGTTCCACTCTCCACATAAATGTTTTCAAATGTTGTATGCGCAAATGAAGAGCAGGATACGGTGATTGATGGTAGTTATTTTTCGCACACGTGATACAACGCGTATTGACTAATTTGTATGCAAAACATGATATCAAACGTGATATCACAGTGTCGAAGATGGAAATTTTTAATATTTTCTCGGAACGATGAAGAAAATGAACGAAATAATACGTTCGGATATTTATAAATCTCCATGTCGTAGAAACAGTCATAGTATTTGCCAAAAAATGTATACATATATGAATATATCTGAGTTCCTTATTACGCGATGCCCGTTTAAGCTTATAAGAGATTTATATTGAACAAGACATTAAATCGATCTGTTTAAATTACACTTTTAGAAATTATTCTATGTTCATTTTAAATATTTGCTTTTCTAAATGGTTTTACATCGTCACTTGTTTATTAATATCAGGTAAATTATCACTTTTGACCATATTTTCTGATGGACAATACAACGAATTTTATCCTTTCTATGGTCCGGAAGAAAAAAAGAAAATTAAACAAAAACACTAAGTCTAAATAAAGTTAAATAAACACTAAGTATATATGATCTTGATCGAGTTTTGTTGACGAGTTCTCTTTTTAAGTTATCTCCCAAATCGATTGTACGATAGTTTTGTAACTTCAATTTTCAATGAAACGCAAGATCGAAACTCGCGAGAATGGCACGCGAGATAAGTTTCGGAAACAGCACTACGATAAACTGAAAGGAAGGATCGCAGCTCCCGCCGGAGCTCTTGAAAGCAATACAAATGTGGACACCACTCGCGCACGATCCCTCAAACGCGCCTGCGTTCTGTTCATCTTCTCTCATCCTCTTTGTACTATCCTCTGTGCGCCACGCCGTGTTATTCTCCACCTATAGAATCATAAAAAATGTCGATTCAACTTGATTCCTCCATCCATAACGCTTGATAAACGTTATTGTCCGCGAAAAAACTTGTTAAAAAACTTTTCCCTCCGCTGTTTTTCCTTTCGAACAATTTCAATATCTTTTCTGATCTTCTCACTTGTTCTTTGTTCGTGTACGTTTGGTTTCAAACAAGAATTCGATTCCAAATTGTAAGTAAATCTCGTTTATTTTAACACGATACCTGCACGAAAAAATACCGTCAGATCATTAGTTTTTTGCTGGTTTTCAGTCAATTTATAAACCATTACTTATCATCATGTCAAACGCAAAATTTAACTTATTGATGTAATAACCGAAGTAGCCTTGCTTTAACAGAGCTGTGCAAAGTTTTACCTCAGATAAATTTATCTTTTGAACTCGTTCTAACAGGAGATAATTATGATAAAATTTCTACACTATACTTAACATCAAAAATTAATTCAAGAATAATAATACTAATTGAATCTAATCTTATTCATTTATGTTAAGGAATAAAAAGATATTTTCTTTTCTTTTGTCTGTTATAGAACTTATCTATATTAAAAATGAGTATTATTTACAGATTTAATTTACTCTGTAAATAAAATGATGCAAAGGTCTTAAGCAAATTACAAATTACACGTTATCAACGTGTTATGTAACTCTATCTTTAGTCAGTGATCTCTAAATTCCATTGAAAAGAATAAAAACGATTGAGCATCAGATACATTGACAAATAGAGGGCTGGTTCAACATTGTTAAGTAATCCGTGAATCCACTCACAAAGGTTGAGACAAATTTCACGCGTATTCTGTTACGGGAAGCCGATCACCTCTATTGACATTTCGTGTCAGTTAACGCTAGAGATCAATGGGTCGTCGCACAAAATTAATGTTCCTTTTTTATGATTCTCATTTCATTCACACTTGCCTTGTGAACACTTTTTTATTTGCACATGTAACATATGTATATATTTTACAGTTTTTTCTTTTCTTTAATGAGCCATGGTTTATGTCAGTTTATGTCACTAAATACGTTCATCAATATATATCACTGCTGAGAATATTTGTAAAAATTAAAATTCTATGTTTTATTGATCTAGAAACCTTGATTTTATTCGTCAGACCGAAAATAAAAGAGGAAGATCGATGCGTATTATACCGATGATAGTGAAAATATGGATCTTTCTCAGTCGGAAATAAGTCGTTGCCTCTATGTTTTCCTATAATAAAATGAATGTTAGATGGGCATTCTTATAGGGCACCAAAAATTCATTAGGGTATAATCATTAAGGGTATAATCCGTAGCAATTGACTAGAAGTGTACAATTAACTTGATATAATTAATTATTCGAAAGAACAAAGAGATACTATGATTCAATAATAATGGCATAGTAATAAAACAAAAGGAAATATACAATAAAAAAAACAAATTCGTTTATTACGTTTCTTTGAAAAGAATAATGATTCTTCTTTGGATTGAAATATGCAAATGATTTCATTGGAATTCAACTCATCTGCAGAAACACATGTTTCATGGAAACAGTCGAGAAAATAAGCTGGCCAACTCGATTCGTCTAAACAAATAGCTAGTTACATGAATGTACATGCATGTTTCGATAACTACTTTGTTTCTCACGCGGATTTACATACCTAATTTGCTGTCATGTGACATACAATGATAATCAATACCAAGTTCCAAGCACAATCAATCACTAGCATTAATTCTCTGACTCCCATAATCCGATAATTTGAGCACTTTCAATAAATAAATTCTTGACAATAAATTAAAAGACATACTCGAGATCCAAAACAATACTTGAATCGCGTATATGGAATTCATTTCGGTCGCATTTACGAGAGAGCAATGAAGCCACCATATCTCCTGGAGTGTGAACTGTTTCATTGATTACTCGACCATTATTAATTTGTCACCTACTAAGAATGGAAAAAAATATGGTAAAACGATAAAAATAAAATGAATACGAAGAGAAGATATGCGATTAAACGTTTATACAAACAGATCATTAGTTCACGTCACTTTATTTTCTTGATAGAAATTTGAAGCTTTCCTGTTATTCAGAAAATGGTTCCATCTATCGATGGAATCTTTGATTTCGTAACAGAACATGTTATATAGTGTTACCTCAAGCGAGATCTGTAAAGAACAAGTGTGCAGAAAATAAAATAAAATACGGATTTTGTAGAGTGTCAAAATTCTTAGTCGTGTACAAATAAAGGAAAATAGATTAAAACAAACGATAGAATACAGTTCGAAAGAACGATGCATAAAACGCACAAATAAATAAACGTCTGAACTTTAACGTTAGCATGTTTAAGAAATAGATGAGAAATAAACTTACCTCTAGAGAACGTTATTATATTGCAGAAATGACGAAATCTTTCCTCGACGAGAAATAAAATGCAAACGAATATTAGAATTTGTGTATTTACAGAGATATTCACGATAAAATGTAATAGTTCACGAAAAATCACTGGCAATCTGAATTCAATTCTACAAAAAGAAAATGTTGATTGAAAAAAACTTTATTATACTTATTTACATATGACATATTTATATTTTTCTTAATGGAATTGGATTTTCGTCTAATATTTTACAAATTAAGAATAGAATATATCTACTTTATTATATTTAAAGTAAAATGAATATGGATTTAAAAGGAAAAAAAACTAAATACATTTACTATTAAATACATTTCTTTCAAACTAACAATAAGATAAATGAGCAAATAGATTTACTTACGATGTAAAAATTGATTTTTATTGTTTTATTAACATAAAATAAAATAAAATTTATTCCAAATTAAATTATTAAATGTTAAATGAAACATGTATTGTTAATACTATAATATTTTTATAATAAACTCTTTTTCTCCAATTTTCGGTTTATGACATTTGTCAATTGAGTAGTTATACATACAGAATATTCGTATCTGACAAAAGTATTTGTACAAAAATTCGATGAAAAATTATCGATATTATAAACTGTCTAAACTTCGTGAAACAAAATCGTACATCAATTCAATAAGCCTCATTTTAAAACATGAAATCTCTATTTTGACCAACCTTGAGTTCTTTTTTTCCAAAGATGTTTTTACATCATTCAGTAAATAAAAAAGTACGGATACTTTTGTCGTCGAAAACTTTATAAGTTTAAACCTCATTTAAAAAAATTACTGAAAAATTTATTTTATGATTATCTATTTTGATTTATCTTGAAGATTGAAATCTTCTCTTTATCAAGTCCTTAATACTTGCTGTATTTTTTTTCGTCATTTTATTAAACCTTGAACGTCAAAGTTAAATAACAGAATTCAATAAAATGTTCAGAGCTAAATAAAAAAAAATCGTACGAATGGCGAAAAAAAATTGTACGACAAGAATTAAGAAAGTGTTGTAAAGAGATGACTTCGTTCTTCAAGACTACAATAGATTTAGTTATGAAAAAAAATTTTTTATGTTTTCAGAGCCATTTGAATTTTGAGAACAAAGGTATCCTTGCTTTCCCATTTGTTATATAAAAACATCCTCAAAAAAAACTTACGCAAGATTGTCAAAGTGAATGCTCCACATTTTAAAATGAAATCAAATGAATCATTATATGACCTTTTTTTATAATAGTTTAAAACATAAACATCAAGTGTACGAATATGTCATCAAGTGTCTATATGTCTTTCTATGTCTACATTGCTCGATATTCATATCTCAATAATTATATATATGATATTTAAGTATAATTTAATTTAGCATAATTTAATTTTTCAACAATCCAGTACGAACGTTTCTGCTTCATTTAGATCATCAATTCAGAAAATAAATTAAATCACTAATTTAAAATAAACTTTATTACTTACATTAGAAATTTAACAATATTTAACCATTTTATTTGAATGCTAAAAAAATTTAATAATTGAATTGTGACCTCGATTAGAGAGGACCAGATTCTAAAATAATACGATTTAAAGTTATACTTTTTCCATAAGTTCTTTTTTATTTTACATTGACTTCTGATGGAATATTTGCAATCTATGTACTTTAAAACAATCACCAAAGTGATTCATTTATAACTATTATAACTTAATTCAATTTCGACCAAAATATAATATAGACTTTTATTTGAAATCAGCATTTAATTCTTTATAAAACATTCGTCGTTATTGAGAATCTTATTCGTAATCTAAATATCTATTTATTATCAAGAAATACAAGAAACTGACGACGACTATGATGTGACATATAATATGCCATTTATTTCTTTTAAAGAATTATGAAAATGTATACTTCGATCAAAATTGCGCAATTATGACAAAGATCGAGTTTTCCAATTCCATAAAGTGGTTGACATGGCATCTACGAATAAACTTGCATAAGAAAACAGCACTCTGGTACAATAAGCATGCTTTTTCGATCTAAATATTTGTATGAAAATACATAAACGTGCAATACCACAAGACTAGTTAAATCCAGAATCATTGAGAACACGAGTATTATGTCTCGAAACCTCACTCTTATATTATTCTGCGTAGCGATCAGTATAGTATATCCTAATAATATATAGTAAACCAATATTAAAAATTGATGTTATATCATTAACAAACACCATTGTTTTAATAAATTGTTGCTCTTTTAGATTTAAAAATTACCACTTACCGCAGCAATATATAATTTGGTTTTAATTACTTTAGTTTATTAATTACTTAATTACAATATTGATAATACCGTGTAGCAAAACACTTATTATGTACGTTCTAAGCAGTTACAACGAAATACAACGAACAATAAGTACCATTTAATATGAAAAATTGGGAAAAATTCTAAATTGATTTTATGTCTGTTAAAAGTGTTTAAATATATAATTCTTTACTCTATCAAGATGTAGATTTATTTGATAATTCAAAGAAACGATAAACTCATATACTACAGTTACATAATTCAATTTACTGAAATAATTCTTCATAGAAATTGAATTTGCTGCCTTTCTAATTGTAAGTAATAAAATTTTCTCCTTTAGAACAGGAGACTTTCATTCCAACTTCGCGTGCCATGAACATTTTTAATTAATCAACTTCATCTTTCATTATTATTGTAACTATTTTTATCATAAATTGACATTTGATATATTATAATTATAAATCAAAAATTAACAATATGAAAGACTAAATGTATTTTTAGCACATAAATTACAATAAGTATTATTATCATGGGCAAAAATAACTCCATTACCAAAATATTAACTTTAAGTACAGCAGCTCGTTATTATTACCTACATTTCTATATCCAACATGTATAGATCGACAATGCTCGAACTGAATTTTAATAAAATTTTAATAAAATAATCTAAATTTTTTTTAAATATTAAATATCATTTAATATTTTTAATTAAAACAAAACTAATTTGTTAATTCAGTTTTAAAAC
>KQ435924.1:19189-42836 GCA_001276565.1 Melipona quadrifasciata | reverse complement strand
CCCACTAAAATCACTTTCAGTGATGGAAAGAAAAAGAGGAAATACTCGTGTTCGTTTTCTCGTGCGGTTCGCGCGTATACGTGATAACGGCAACTTGTTTGCCAGAGGTTTTCTCGAATGATTCGCCGACGGGTGACGAGTGAAACGGAAGCTCGCAATCGGCGAATCGCAACGTTCGAGATTTGCGTTTTCGTCGATGAACGAAATGGAGAGACCAAACGGTAGAATGCAACACGATAACTGCGGCGTTAAACCGTGTACATCTGATCGTTCTCTCTCAAAGCGTTCGTTCGGTTTCAAACTTTCGTCCATTTCGTATATTTCTTTTTTTCTCCCGTTTGTTACCCCTCCATTGGTATTTTCAATTTCACCGAAGAACTCTGTCGCGATTCTCTCTCTGGGTCTGCCCGAAAAAAAATAAACGAACGAAAAGCGAAAAAAAGAGAGAGAGAGAGAGAGAGAATCCTGGTTTCTCGCTGAGGAACGGAACGAAGTGTTACACGGCCGACGAATTTGTACAGTTTTATCAGCAAACGGAACATCAGCTGTCAGAAAGTTGGAATTTACAGCCCTTTTCACGCACACACACGTACAGACACACGTACGAATACAGAAGCAGAAAACTGTTCCCTCCACGTTTCCGCCCATCTATGTTAATCTCATCACTCGGCAGAAATATTATGTTTTTTCGTGCCGCGAAACAACGTCCCTCCCCCGTTAGGCCAACGTTCGAGCTCCGATCGCCGTCGGATTCAACCTTGAACTTTGCAGAAAATAATCAAACTCGCGCGATAGAATCTTGATTATTCAGACATCATCGATCGTCAGAGCGGTCGGCATTCAATCGTTGTTTTTACTTTGAGTTCTACTCAGTCCAACCGATTGATTCTCAACTTCTTTTCGCGAAAATTGTCAAGATTTTCACGATGACTGAGAGATTCATCATTAAAAAGCTAGCTAGCTAGCTCTGTAAGAAATTTTGTTAGAATTTATAAAATTCGCAAAAGAGATCGTCAAGTGAGAAATGGTAACTACAATTCAATGCATGTTGAGTTGTTGACAATTATTTTAACGAAAAAAATTCTAACCTAAGAGTGTTAAGTTCTTTAATCGCGCAAAAAAGAATCGTCCTTTAATTCGATGTTTAGTCGTTCGAGAGCAGTAAAATGTCTTGCTCGGTATCGATTTTTTTCATATTCCGAAATTGTCAGGGCAGAGATCGAGCTTTTTTTTTTTTTTGTTCAAAGTGCGCGTTCCAGTATTTCTTCGATGATTTCCGACTCGAGTTGCTGGATCTCGAGGGATCTCTGTCGAAGCTTCTTCGAATTCGAGGGATCTCTCGAAATTCTGTGGATCTCCGGCAGTTTCTCGGCTTTCCAGCGATTTCTCGAGATTCCATGGATCTCTCGAGGTCCCTCTTATCTCTTAGGGCTTGCCGAGGCTCCCCGAGCTTCTCAGATCTCTCGGGATTTTGCGGCGAGATCCGTGGATCTCTCTTGAGATTCCTCTTCTGAACTTGAACCCTTGCTGGATCTCCTTGTGATTTGTCGCAAAGAAACGCGCGAAATCCGCGGGCGAGGATCGTCCTGGTTCGTCTCGATCGCGAGTACTCCGAGACCTGTGAAATAAAACTGAAATAAAATCTGAAATGAAACGGAACACGAAAGTTGTGTTCGTCCGGCAAACTGTCTGACAATCGTTCCGCCACGTGAAAACTGCGAAGTAAAATTAAAAACCGAGATAAAATGAAATTCTCTGGTAGAAATAGAAATTCCCCATTTCATGGCTCTCTTCTCGCAATGAGACTACGAACAAGAACCGAACGATCTCTTTTCTCTTCTTCTTATTCGTTCGTTCAAAGCCGAATCACTTTTTTAATCTAAGAAAATTTTTAATTCAACGTTTTGTAGAAGTTGGTAGGAAGAAAAAAATTAACACGCAAAGAGATGAATTTTTCGATTATTAAAAAGAGTGTCTTTAATTTTGATCTTGCGGAAAGAAGATTTGATTCGAAGATATATTTTTTACACATCTGAGAAATATTTTATCGATCAAAAGTAAAGTTAAGAACTTGTACAAAAATCGTAATTTAATAGTTTAGCATTCTTGCTTTTCTCATCTGAAAAGCGTCTTAATAAGTCAATACTTTCATAGCATTTATAGTCGCGAATAAAAGGAATTAAGGGGACGAAATTACGGCCGAAAGCTCCACTTCAGAACATAAAAAATAGAATCAGCATACTATTGTCAATTTATGTTATCAAGTAAAAAATTCACATTATTAAACAAAACGTACAACTTGTTATACGTTTATTATTATAAAAACAATCGTATAATCAGATAAGTAAAAAAACTGCACGATTTGTACCCCAGTACGATTCGTCTCATTGAAAGGCCCAGAAACAACTGTTCCGACTAGGAAATGAAGACGACTTTTTTGCCATAAAATTTTATTGATGTGCGAACATTTGATAGAAAACAAATTATAGGTGCGATCGCTCAGTACCAGACAACGCCACTCCTACTCGAGGTCTACTCCACGCCCCCTCACGAATCACGTGACCCAAATCAACCAATCGCTAATTTTCGTTGCGTTAGCGTTGCACCTGAAGAGACCCGAAAGTGATTTTCTGGGTTACCCCCGCTAAAATCACTTTCAGTGATAAAATGATCGTACAACAGTTGCACGCTGGATGCTAGAAATGTATCTTGAAACATCGCAGAATATTACAGCGCGCTCTGCATGCATAAATAACGCATGGTAAAAGACTGCAGAGACGAGGGATTCATTTGGTTTTGCCGTCAGCTTGTCCCGCGTTGCAAATTACAATTATCGCTGATAACTCGCGGCGCTTAATAACAAAGATAAACCAGGGACGAGCGAAATTAGACGGGAGGGATGAAATTCGAGGGTCGATTACCCTACCTCAGCCGAAAAGAGATCCGCAAATGCGAGGCGTAAGAAATTCCGAAATTGCATCGGGGAGAATATTAACCACAGCCCGGGGAGTGGCGCATTAAAATTAATTACTACGCAATTTGCCGAGGGAATATCCTCGGCATTGCTCTTTGGAGAACTGGCAAACGGCGCGAAGGACGGCGAAAGTGGAAGGAGCGGTTAAAGTCGATCTAAGGAGGCGGGTTGGTCGGTCTCTGGAGTTGGTCGGTTCATTTCGCATGATCGTTTTAACAAACGATTCCCGTTCGAATGGCAGTCTCGCGAGCCAATCTTCCCTCCCCTCCTCCCGTCCTCCCAAGCAAGGGGTTATTCGCGTACCCGCATACCGCATAACCACAACTCACGTGTTCCACGTACCAGCATTCTGCCCTTTGCTTCCATTGTAACACACAGAAGTCCGTAATGTCTTAACTTTCGTCGCATCGAACATCCCGCGAACGGTCATCACGGAAGTTATCAGCTTTACGGTGATAACTTGCGTTCGTTGAAGCGTCATCTGATACAGTTTGTTGTTAGAGGAACAAAGAGTTTTTTATGTATTATAATATATGTTTTATACTGTAATAACGACAATATTTTATAAAATATTATAATATATATTATAATAACGACAACATTTTATAATATTGTGATGTGCAGTACTCTTTTTCTGTCGATTATATTATAGAGAAACGTTGCTGCGAAAATTAGAACAATCTCGATTAAGATCGACAATCGTTTATGAACGCAGAAGTTTGTACTGTTATTTAATACAATTAGTTGCTTCCAAAGATTTTGTTCAAATAACGACAATATCTTATAATTCATCGTGACATGCATAGTGACGTATGAATTTGTTGATGAAGTTTCTTCTACATGTTAAAACTGTTCTTCCGTCAATTTGCGAAGAATTTTTACACATTATAGAATTATACGGCAACTACCAGAAGTAGAAACGAATAATCTTGATTAAGATTGAAACTCGCTTATGAATTTAATTGACGAGCTTGATGGAAGTATATTCCGGCAGAGATGAATTTATAAATTTCTTCTGAATTTACGATACTGAATTTATAACATAATTCTTCCGGGTTTATAAACGAGATTTATATGGAAAGTGGAATAATTCGCGAAACATTTTCCACTGAGCTTATATCCGCGTTGAAAACAAAGATAAATTCCTGCAATCTGCTTGCTGTAGTTAGAAAAAAATTCGAGTGACAAAATTTAATATAAACGTAATACAAATTTATTGCAAGTTTATTAAAATTTAACGTAAATGCAAGTTTCGTTGGCCGAGCCCTCGGAATCTTACTTCGGAATCACGCGGTGGAAAATGGCAAACGGGTGCTTTTTTCCCAAAATCAACATTCGCAAACGCCTCGATTCCTGTGTTTCGTTAAACGAATAAATCGTACGTACGTGCAAATCTCTGATGCTTGGGAACGACTAATTTCCAACAGTCTAATAAATAGACGGCGAAAAACTGTCGGTTATCGGCTTCTGATCGCATGTAAAACAAAGACGGAGCGGCGAACGGAGCCGAGCGGAGCAATAATTTACTGGGAGTAAGAATTAGCGAGATGGCCGATATAAAGGGAAGAAATAGTATAAATCTCGGGTCACGAAAGCTTCTTTTCGGGTCGCGGCCGCCTATAAATCAGCGCGGGCCTCGGAGGAAACGGCACGCGCGTGTTAGCGACGATTGTGCCTACCAGGCTGTGCAGTCGACTGCTCTCGATGCATTTTTCTCCCGGTGGCGCGTGCAATTATGCGCAACGTGCGTTCGCCTGTCGAGGCAATTATATCTGAAACTCGACACGCCTCCGCCAGTTCTCCTGACCCCGTACATCACGCACGACGTCGAGAATCGCGCGACCTGCACGGACATCACCCTCTAACGCGGTTACTATCCTCGCGTCAGCGATTACCATCGTCCTCGCGCGTCCAAAATCGCTCGAGAGTTAAGCAACAAGTTGACAGCGTTTTTTGATAGAAAATTGGTGCATGTATAATACGATCACTGATACTTTAATTCGTACAAAGACGTAGACTCGGTTAATCGTTAGCGTATCACTATGTTTGAGTAATATTTGAGCTTCGAATTCGAGGCTCACGAGTGTAAATTTGCGCGAACGTTTGTGGTTCAACTGTTTGGGATTTGCAAGGTTGACTCGTTGTCGAGACTTTTGAAATACGATTTATCGAGGTATCGTGTGTGAAAATTAGAGCGGAAATTCTTTATGAAAAGTATTTTAAAGATTGTGACGGTACATATATATTTCGCGGACGTCGAAAATATATAAATGATCATTCATCCGCTGCTCCAAACCTGTCTTCCACTGTGATCCAAAATGCTTGAAATAATTAATTTACTTGTTAGAAATTCGTACGTTATTAGATGTTCAAAGAATATCAGTTCAGCTGAATGAATATGTTGAATGTATGATAAATGTATGATAAATATGCTGAATAAATTATAAATATATATATGTGTGTAGAATAAATAATAATGTAGCAGCCTAGGATTCCTCGACTACGAGTTTCGAACACTGACTAGCACAAGCCGCGAGTGGCTGCGCGCCTAGCGTCGAGGTCCTGCCGATCTCCGACGTTTAAGCAAGCATAGTGCGGCAACACCGCTAGGAGGGGGGTGATCGGGCCAGCATAGCGGGAGTAGTTCCAATAACAAGCGTCTGGGGTAAGGAGTCGCTGCCATCAGCCCCACTGATGAGTCTGGGCAAGTGACTCCGAGACGAAACGCATTCTTCTTCTCTTCTCTCTCTCATTCTACCTCAAATCCTTTCCATGCATCCTTTGCATATTTCAATCTTTTCAATAATATATATAAATGTATGATAAATATATTGAATAAATAATAAATATATACGACAAATACGTTGAAGAGATATGCCAAGATGTACATACGCAAAGGCAAATGCGTTTTTGACTTGTTACATGCTCCTCGATCGGTATTTCAGAGTAACTTTAATGAACATGGTCATCCAAAGGTCTGATAATTCAGCGAGATCACCCCTGATTTCGAACTTTGCCAATGTAGTCACGCAACCAGCCGTGCTAACATATGTATATATATATGTGTGTTTCATTCTAAAAAAATTGCACATTTCGTGTAACGCGTAGAAAATACAAGTGCAAAATACCTCTTTGCAAGTGCGCCTTATCTAAACGGAGTACGGATATCGATGCAAAGTGAGATGAGAATCGACATTATTTATAGGACGACCTGTAACGTGAATAATCGAGACTATTATGCAACAACGCGTGCACACACGATTGGATACCCGTGTTTCGATAACGACGTTCGACAACGTCGGAACAGGTTGGAAATCGGTTCGGTTCAACGTCAACCTACCGTGCATCTACCGATCAGTGGCTGTTAACTGGATGGAAATTGAAATTACGAAAGCACCGGGGCGGGGTGCGGGGGTGTAACGTAATAATTATTCCGCACCCGTGACCCGTTTATCGGCGGTGCATCGAGTTGCCGTTTTTCTTTTTTTCTCTTTTTTCCTTTTTTCCCCCTTCGGTGATATTGTTGCCGCGTGACAGGTGGAAATTGAACGATAATTCATTGAAACGTTGCCACCACCCCGGCCGAATCACCCCGGTCATTCATCACTCGTAATGGTCTTTAGCGGTGGAAGTCTTTAGCCCGCGATATACGACGGCGTATAATCGCCTTTCGTCGGCGATATTATGCAGAGGGGGAGGGAAGTTCGCCGCTCGTAGGCGGTGTATACGCCGGCTAGAAAAATTGCACGGTTATTTCGAAGATGGTGCGTCACGCCGGAACGCTCGTGCAAAGTACGCGACGGTTCCCTCGGCGTTTTTAAGCCGGGTGTCTTGGAATTTTGTTCCGCAATTTCGGAAGATTGATTCCGACGTTGCTTCGTTATTCAGATACGACGAGACTGGCTAGAGGCAGAGTTTGAGCAACAAGATCGTGGATGTTTCTGCATTTGTGGAGAGTTTGGCGTGGAAAATTTCTCTTGTAAAAAGTAGTCGGCAATTGAAGATCGTAATTACTTAGTTTTTAGGATATTTTATGGAATATTTGTTGCGGTTACTTCTCGTGAATTTTAGAAAATAGTAGATTATAATATATCAATAGTCAATTGGAGATCGTAATTATTTCTTATGAATTTCATCGACTATTGTACAAGAACAATCAACAATCAGAGATTGCGTATCGTGAATTTTATAAAATGTCTAAAGTCGACGATTATATAGGTCGCAATTATTTTTCACGAATTTCACGAAACGGGCTTAGGTACTCTGGGTTGAAGTTCTGTGAAATTCCGCGAAATCTCGAAAAGGGATAACAACGCGACTAATAACGATAACACGGTAACACAATAACTGTTCGAGCAAACTGTAACTCTCGCCTTGTACGATAAAACACTGCGTCAAACTGACGCTAAAAGCTCTTACTCACTCCGTAAAAGTCTCGGCTCACGCAGTGGTCTATCCACTCTATTGCCAACTTTTAACTGGCTCGCACGCGCATTTTTCACCATCCGTTTATCTTTGCACGCGTGTTCCCTCTCGCGCTCGATGCGGCCCCTGGCAGGAATTTGAAAAAAAGGAAACACTGCTCGAAATCTGTTTCGTCGCTGTTAATCCCCGTTTCTCCGACAATTTCTCGTCATTTCTTTTCTCGATCGTTCCGCCGTTCAGTTCAATGCCAAAAAGGCGATCGATTTCTCATCCAGAAGTTTTCGTCGTGTCGTTCTGTCGTTGATTGATTTCATTGTTTCGTATTATTAGCTGTATCTCTAAGACCGAGTTGGAGACTGTATTTTTCGATTGAAAATTTAACAACCGGCCGGCTCTCACTGCCCGAGTTCTCACGTCCACAGTACTAATATAAACCCTCTGACAATATTGAAATTCCAGCTACTGGGAATTCCTAGCTATTGGATTAGTATTTGGTAAATTGGTAAACCGCAACGTTCCAATTACCATTGTCCTCGGCTAATTTACCCCAAAAATCGCTCGCCGCGCATTAAACCGTGTGTTTACTATTTCTCGTCGATCGAGCTCTAGATTAAACGCGTCCGTACTGTTTGCGATTGTTCGTCATCCGCGAGAAAATTCTTGCTCGTGCGAGAACGCTCGAATTCTATAGACGGAAATTTGAAAACGGCTCGGCTGTAACGATTCTCCGTATTTGCCCCATAATTCTCTCGTTATATCGTATATTCTTTCGTTGCACATTACTTTATCTTGAAGCAAATGTTCGTTCAACTCGCAGAACGAAATTTCAAATCTAGAAATTCGAACAGAAGCGAGGTTTAACCATTTCGGTTCGTGAAATCAACTACGACTCATTGAAAATTCCACTTCTTCACTTTTCATTTCCCTCGTGATTCTCTGTTCATCTCAAATTTTCACAAATTAGCACTTCGATCGATTAACCCAAATATTCTCAACACCAAACCACAGGCGCAAAGATCAAGGGGAATCTTCGAGCCAAATTTCAAATTTCAGCGTCAATTGAGCTTCAGCTACTGCGCTTGATAAAATCAACTACGATTCATTGGAAACTCCACCTTCCGACCACTTTTTCCATCCCTCTTGTGACTCTCTCTGTTCCCCTCAAATTTTCGACGACCGTCAGCCTCGATCGATTAACCCAATTGTCGTCGGTTAATAACTAAACCACAGATTCACAAATCCGTAAAAGGCGCAAAGGTCAAGGGGAACTTCATGTTTCAAAATTCATAGCCCAAAGTTTCAATTACTTCACTTTGTAAAATCAACTACAATTCATTAAAAGCTCCACGCTTCTTGACCTTTTTTTTTTTTAGATCTCCATTCTCCTCAAATTTTCATCAAGCATCGCCCTCGATCGACCAACTCAATTATCGTCAGCTATTAAACCGCAGATTTACAAATCTCTGACAGGTTAATCGAGGGAATTTTCAAGCCTAACCTAGATCTAATCCAAACCTAACCTAACCTGAACCGAAATTTCAAAATTCGCAGAACAAAGTTTCAGCTACTTCATTTTGTAGAATCAACGGTCATTGAGAACTCTGCTTCCCCATCTTTTTCACTCCTCTTCACTGACCATCGCAGATCCTCGAAACACAGAAAGATCAAAGACCGTCGAAAAATATCAAGAACGTTCGATTGTCCTAGTGGACAAAAATACTCCAGCTAGAATATCCCCCCCAGAATATCTTTGATCCCACGATCAAAGTCGATCGGCCGCGACTCCTTCTTTTTTTTTCCCCCCCTTCTCTCCCTTTATTCGTCTGACCACGGTCTATTCTCGGTTCTCGGCACTCCAGGCGGAGCGGAGCCCGAAGGTGGAAAACGAAGTTTCGATATTGGAAGAAGTCGGTGAAATCATCGATGCATTAGGCAGCGTGAGCCGCGGCAACGCTCCAGGGCGGAGGTTTTTGTCGTCGACGGGGGCAAGGGGGGGGAGTGGTGGGGCATAAATATGACCGCGGAATCGAAACGGTCGTCGTCCCGATATCTCGCAGAGAGATTTATTGGCCTGGTTCCTTTGTACGCTGGCGTCTCGGGGCTCGTCCCCTCGCGATACTCGCCGCTAAGACTCGAGAGACTCGAGAGGGTATCTATAGAAGAAGCGAGCGCAGAGCAGCCGTGGCCATTCGGCTATGGAAATGCTTTTGTTAATGGCACCAGCGGCGAAGGGGGCGGGAGGTGCTGGCGGTGGTGTTGCCGGAGGACCGCGTCGGTGATTTTGCATCGCCTCCGTGTATTGGATGGTCGCGACGATGGCGCAATTGCCAGATTACGTTGAAAGGAGAGATAATATAGATCGAGCTCTGCTGTTTGGTCTCGATATCCTTGCGTTAATTGTTATCGTCGAATTTCATTGTTCGTCCGCCTGCAAGTGCAATTGGCACTTTTCTTTTTTTTTCTTTTCCTTTCGAGGGAATTAAACCGTTCGAGGAGGAACGTTTGCGAATTGAATGCCGTTATGTGGAAATTTGGAAAATTTGTGACAAAAGTAGGTGATTTTTTCTTTTTTTTTTGAAGAAATTAAACGAAGAGGAACGTTTAATCTTGCAATTTTGTTAATTTTATCGTTTTAAAGTTGAACGTCGTTGTATAAGAATTTAGAAAATTTGTGACAGAAATAGATCTTAGTAGACTAGAACGAAGGATCGTGATCAATTTCTTTTAACACGAATATTGTATTCGAGGTATCGATAGAAGAATTGTACAGGATAGAAATATCAAAATCAATGCAATCTTCAAATCTTGCAACAATCATATTTTTCACACACGAGTTTTGTGTATAAAAATTATGTCGAGTCTTCCAGAAGCTGTATAAATTCCAATTAAAAAGTTCCGATTAAAAAAGAAATGTACTCGAGGAAAAGTCAACGATAACGATACTCCACGTTCGTTTAAAAAACGCGTGTCGCTTTGTCAGCTTCAATTTCCATCGGACGACTGTACGTGCAAACGTTGAACGCTTGTGTCAAGGATAGAGGTACGAGAAATATCCACACCGTGTAATGACGCAAGGATCGTGGTGCATTTAATGGCGGCGCCAAAAAGCAAATGGCCCTTTTTGTCGAATTTAATTTCCATTGAATACTCGCCGGCGTATCTTTTTGGATCGAGTTGATTTGCATGGCGTAATGGGTAGAGAGAAAAGAAACGGCGAAACACGATGCTTTCTCCGTCAACGGAGAGAAAACGCTGTGTCAACAGCGTACGGGGATTGGAAATGCAAAAACGTTCGCAGGCCATCGTCCTTGTTATTTACCAAAACCAACCTCGTTACTTCGTGCGATTCGTGTTCTGTTCACCTTTTTTCACCTCCTCTTCTCTCTCTCTCTCTCTCTCCCTCCCTCTCGACGAAACTTCCATAATTCACGTGAAAGTGGAAAAAGAGCGTGTAACATTGTGGACGTTCGTTCGCGGAAGTCGGAGGTACGTGTCGATAGTAATTAATGAGATTTGCATCGACTCGTTGGTCAGTTTGACTCGAGAAACCGACTGACGCGAGCATTGTCGCCGGAAAATTGAAACGGAGAAGAAGCGAGAGAGAATTATGGAGCGCGTCGGCAGTACAAGCGAAGAGTTACGCTTGCTGTAAGTGGAAGAATCGCGAAACGATGAAGCGAAACTTATTGCCGCGTCGATGAATTTCTCTCGTGTAACGTTAGCGAAGGAGAACGCTAATGTGCGGGATACGTAATAATTGATGCCTACCTCGTTCATTTAACTAACAAATACGTCGATATGTTAATCTTGCCTCCTTTACCAGCTGCAAACTACGCTGCGGTGTATTTGTAAGGGATACTCCGTGTAACTCGGAAGATAACATTTACTCGTCACTTTACTCTGCGCGTGATATTGTTGATACAACCTTTTTGGAACAATCTCGCCGCAGGTATAAACTCGGTCGAAGATACACGGATATATTGATCGTGCCTGCAAAAATATTTGGACACTCGTCGAGATCTTTAAATAACAATAACAATAATAGTATTACTGAATAAAGTGAATAGAGCATTTCGAAAATTAATTAACAGCACGGTGAAGTGTGTCGGCGAGAGGTTCGAGATAAAAGGGTGAAGTTGAGAATAAAATCGGTACCTTCATTCTTGAAATCGTAAATTGACAAATTTTCATTTACTTCGCTACGAAGGAACGAAGATTTAATCTGATCTCTCAATCTCGGCAGAAATTTGAATATTCTACATGTTTTTACATGTCGTTTGCATCGCGCGATACATTGCACTCTGTATGGCATCACGTCCATCTTCCTCTCGCGGCGAGGAAAGGGAGGACATTTGGTTGAAAGAGTATCAAACGAGACAAACGCGACTTCCTCCCTTTTTAAATATTCGCAGTCTCCGTTCTCCCGGCGCGCGGTAGCTCCCTCTGTTTCAGACGACGGAGAAAAACCTCCGCGATTCTAATTAAGACTACAACCGCTCGAAACTCCTTCCCTCGCCT
The DNA here is from genome assembly GCA_001276565.1 of Melipona quadrifasciata. Classification (NCBI taxonomy): domain Eukaryota; kingdom Metazoa; phylum Arthropoda; class Insecta; order Hymenoptera; family Apidae; genus Melipona; species Melipona quadrifasciata. The sequence goes on along the minus strand of KQ435924.1, from coordinate 30,919 downwards.
CGATAAACACCGAAGCTGCCTCAACACACCGCCGGCGAACACAGCCTTCGGGTGGATATGAACGGCGAGGAATTATGGGTTCCCCTAGTCCGAAACACGGGCCCGTGTCCGGAGTATTTCCGCCTCGCATACTCGCGCACTTGTGCAAAGTTCAGGGGAAGCCTGAAGATGATTCCATCTCGGAAGAAAGTAGCTTGAATTCCACCCCTGGTCATTAACCTAACCTGAAAATATCGATACTCCCGGCACGGTGTTGAGCGGCTGAATGGAAAATTGTTAATCTCGTCAGATCGATCGAATAAAGTTGAAACAGTTTTAAACGTCCGAGAGGTTTGAACAGAAGTCTGTGGTATTTGATTGATCGTTCCGTGTTTTACATCCAATATTGTTCCTTAGTTTGTGCTTTCTTCTAGCGACAGAGATTGCCGATTAAATTATTAAAGTCAAGTTCAATTTCTCTTCCAACATCGAAAGGATCCAACCCTCAAGGATCCAACCCTCTCGAAAACGCACGTACAACATCGGTCAACGTCTGATCAACACCGCTACCGCAGGCCGCATAATCATCGCCATAGGGCGGCTAATCGGAACGGAGGGATCCCATCAACCAGTTAACAAATCTGCTAATCGACCAAACAGATTTACGCGAATTGGTCGATGAACGATTTACACGATCGTCGAAGGGGAACGAGTCGATGCGAGTCGACTCTTTTGAACACACGCGTGATCTTCGTCGTGAGGTGAGAACGATTGGTCGAAGCGGCCTGGACGCAATTACGCGAAAATAACCGCAGCGGTGGTTACGTCTTGTGCGTTCACTGGGACAGTATTGATCTTCTGCGTATTTCCCACCCTCTGGTCCGCCCCCGCATCCTCCTCTGCGTATGTACAATCCTCCGCGTATTATCGCTGACTTGGACTATCTTGTTCTCTCCGCAACGGAGAGAATTTACCGTTCTTTTTTTTCTTTCTGGCGAACAGGCGGTCAATTAGTCCCGGAGAAATTAGCAATTGGGGGCGGTGGTTGTGAATTTGCAGCGGAAGAGGGTGAGTTGAATCAAAAATTGGCCCTCTGTCCTCGAATTCCACGCGATTTGCTGGATGAATTTTTGCTGGTTCGTTTCGTTGTTTGGTTTTCGCGTAACGGAATTTCGCTGCCTCGCACAACCTCGAGTATCCTACTTTGCAATGAAATTTGAAGTTGCGAAAATTGGAGAATGGTCGATAATTGCCAATAAACGATAAATCTTACCTTGCAGTTAAATTAAAAATAAAAGAAAGACATGAATACTCGAATTTTTGCTGATTCGTTTGAACAGCTGCGGTAACCTGAAGAAATTCTATTTTACAACAAACTTCGAAGCAATTGGCTACTAAAATTGGAGAACGGTCGATAAATCTTACGTTATACGTCTCACTGTAGGCCCAGAAGCAACTGTTCTGACTAGGAAACGAAGACATAAAATTTTATTGACATGCAAACACTTGAATCGAAACGAAACAAATTACAGGCTACGCCACTCCTACTCGAGGTCTACGCCACGCCCCCTCGCGAATCACGTGACCCAAATCAACCAATCGCTAATTTTCGTTGCATTACAGCGTTGCAGGCCCGATTTTCTGGGTTACCCCCGATAAAATCAGTTTCAGTGATAAGAAGGAAATGAATATTTGCTGGTTCGGTTCATGTGACAGAACAATAACCCCGAGAGTCCTGTTTTTCCCAATTAATTTCAAAAGAAGCGAATATTCGAAGCGATCCGAATAATTTCCTGAAGCAATTTCAATGAACAAATGAATTTTATATCGCAGCCAGATTTGGGAATAAATAAATAAATGTAGGAATTTAGTTAGCTGTGAAAATTTGCGAATGACCGATCACTGAGAAAGGTAAAATATTGTCGAATTAATCTCGCTTCTCAATATCCAATCCCTCGGGTCGAATATTTCCAAAACGAGCGGGATTTCAAGATGGAAGACAATCGGTGGATTTTCACCACTCGAGCATGCAGCTGGCCATTGTTCGTAACTCGGCTCGGGGTTGTATGTAGTTGTCGGCACGTACGTACATGTACAGGTGCCGTCGAATGACGAGCGCCGGCAAGAGAAACGAAAGATTTAATTCCTGGTGCGCGCAACCGATGCACTCGATCCCGGCGATTATTTCTCATCGCGGTCGTTTCCCTGTCGTTTAACCGCGTTACGTCGTTCCAACGAGCCGTTGATAACGAGCACGAGGCCGCGAAAGAATGAAATTTCGTGCGGTTTTATGGGCACGATTACGGAGATATACCTTCCGCGCCTTTTTTCTCCCCGCCTGAGAATTCTGCCCGTAGATCCGTTCGTTTGCTTTCTTTGCGTTATTATTTCAACATTGCGTTGTATTGTACATTGTCCCGCTTGTCGGCGGCATTTGAATTTCAGATTCTGGAAAATTTCATTGGAAAACACGACTCTCTCTGTTTTGTTCGGATGTAAATAGAGTGGCAATAACGATTAGTAACATTCAACAGAAATTTAACTTTTGTTAAGTAGAATTCTTCAAAAATAAATTTAAATAGAATTATTTGCTCGAATAAAATGGCATAAACCGGTTCTTTACGATCGTCGTGGTAGAATATTAAAAAAATATTAACAATAATTTTTGAAAGTAGCAGGAGAATTTCGCGTTGTAGTTGTTCATAAATTTAACAAAAATTTGAACTTTCATTGAACAGAATTCTTCAATTGACTCGAATAATGGCTTAAACGGGCCCTTTACGATCGTCGTGGTAGAATATTAAAAAAATATTAATAATAATTTTTGAAAGTGGCAAGAGAATCGCGACTAATACTTCGTAATTGTGACAAATACCTTCATCGTTATCCTCGGGTGTTATTGCCTTATCAGCAACGATAATTCTTCAAGAACGTGAACTAAATTGCCCGCGATTCCTCGCGCGAAACGTATAACGCTTATAATTTCTCCATTTTGGCAAACACGCGGGCACATTAACACCGACAACAGAAAACGTTTGTTCCTAATGGGTGTAAAGTTTCTTTATTTTGTTAAACGCGAGAAACACATCGCCCCTCCGTCGCGGGGAATTATTAAACGCGGGGAGAGAAATGTTTCTCGAACGAATCTCCCGATTTTCGAATCTCTTTCGTGTTTAACAGGCACTGCGAGGCGACTAGCACGTTGACTCGGACTACTGTGCAAGCTTCTTTTCGCGAGCAGTTGCGTCGAAATCATTGTTGCGAAACTTCGAAGAGCCCCCGGGGCGTTGTTCGTCGATCTGACTGAAATCTGAATTTGTTGGCGCGAGCTCGGACGTTGTTTGAGTAAAATATTTGAAAAAATGATTGTTTACATATCATCCTTGTTTACTTGGACGTGTATGAATTTCATTTTTACAGTCTCGCCGGCCAGTTTGTTTGAACACGGCGTACGATTTTTCTTGAAATTACACCATTATTTGGCCAACAGATGAAATGACACTTTATTCCGTATTCTCGTGTTTGAACGAGCGAGCGATTTTCCTCGAAATTATTCCATCATTCGGCCAATAGATAAAATTACGTTGTTCTTTTCTGCAAATTTTGTCTTTGTCAAACTTCGTTTCTGATTTCATCGATCACAGTCATCCGTTAATTATTACATCTGCTATTTCGTTTCAGCTAAAAGTCTCGAATTTTTCAGTCACCGATGAAAGTTTCTGTGCTACTCGTTGGTGAGCTTAACGTTCTTAACAAGCACCGTACTGGAAAGTATCGCGTGAATTTTTGCCTTCAGTTGTTGTACGTATGTAGCCGGGACAATGAGCGACGATAATGTAATTAGTTCGTGCACAGAGAGAGAGAGAGAGAGAGAGAGAGAGAGAGACCGACCGGGATCTTTTGCTTTTTGTCGATGTTTTCTTTAACGAGGCTTTCGCGCATTTCCGGCTTTCTGAATATCCGCGATTACACAACTGTTATGCCCATTCAAGTGCGACGGAATATAGTTTGTAACTGCTTGTTAGCATTTCGTTTACGTAATTCCCAGTTTAAGAGACATCGTCGACAGCGTTGTGTATTCCGCGCTCTCCGTGTTATATTTTCCTTTATTTTTTCGTTGCTTCTTTCCTCCCACCTCCGCGGTGGAAGCTCCGTTCGTTGCACCGTTTTTATCTCGCGCATCGTCCCTTCCCTCCGCTACGCCTCGTGCTTTATTAATCCACATTTCATACTTTACAACTCCGCCGTTGCGTTCGATGTTTCATTTTTCACCAACTAGATCCATTAATCAATCGACGAAAAGTTACGGGGTGCCCAGTGTGCGAAACAATATGCTCAAGGCTCCGGGTCGATAACTTTCGAATTTACCGAATAAACAGCGCAGCGAGAATCGCGTTCGTTGAAGTTCATCGAGGAGCATTCGTTCCTTTTAAATTTCCTTCCCCTCTTCGTTCCTTTCGAAACTGTCAGTCCTCGTTTGCTGCAACCGCGAATTGATTTTTGTTACCTCGTGTCGAACAAGGCATTCGAATCAATTGAAAATCGAAACAACGCGATGAGCACGTAAGTCGCGAGTATTAACGATACCGTTATTTTTCGACGCGTTCTCATTTTGTTCAAAATGTCAGAAGAATCTTCAAGGAGTATTCAGCCAGTTGGAAAAAAGTGTTTCGCTCGCAATCAGATTTTGACTCCTAATACAGCAATGAACTTACAGCAGTGAGAGAGAAGGTTGAAGAATATTCTTGCCCCGTCCGATAGGAACGAAGTCTCGACTGTTTGATTTCCACGAATCTTGGTCGATATCTTTTGCGATAACCTCGTAAACAATCGCGGCCAATATCGGGAGCAGCTCGCTGAGGAAGGAAGACGGGGCCGGTTGATTCGCGGAAAAGTTTTAATGGCTTTATAGGTCGCCGGCAAAAACTTGGATAAATATAATAGCTGAGCCGTGGCGTTACTGTCGAGGAAACTTGTTAAACTCTCGCACGCTTCCAAACTCGGCCAAATCACGCCTCGCCGCATCCGGATTGTTATTAATATTATCACTGAAAGTGACTTTAGTGGAGGTAACCCAGAAAATCGTGCAACGCTGACGCAACGAAAATTAGCGATTGGTCGATTTGAGTCACGTGATTCGCGAAGGGGCGTGGCGTAGACCTCAAGTAGGAGTGGCGTTGTCTGGTGCTGAGCGATCGCGCCTGTAATTTGTTTTCTATCGATTCAAATGCTTCCAGGTCAATAAAATTTTATGGCGAAAAAGTCGTCTTCATTTCCTAGTCAGAATAGTTTTTTATCAAACTCGCAACGTCAGTCGTCTAAATTTCTTCAGTAACCGTTGTACGACTTTACACTGTGTTGTTTTACTCGAATTTCTCCGGCATTTTTTGCCAGTAGATTTTACGAGTGAAAATTAAAAAAATATATATACATCACGTGAACGTATGCTCAACAATTCTTCGTTAAGGAAGAACTAAAATTAGAAAATTCATTTTAAAGCATTGCATCAACTTCAAGAAACTTTTTTTTTCCAAAGATGCTTTTGCTTTTCTTCGAAAACTGTAAAAATTTAATCCTCCAAAATCATTGAAAAATCTTCTTCGCGACGGGATTCGTCATAATCTTGAAGATTAAAGTCTCTCCTTTATATCAATTTCTTAATACTGCTGTACGATCCCTTTTCTTTTTGACATATTATTGAACGTAAAAATTCGAGAACGTTCAGAGTTCAATAAAATGTTCAGTTTTCCAGATCATGGCAGATTGAAGAAAATGTTTCAACGTTCGCAGAGGCGTTTGAATTTTGACAATTTTCGGGAACAAATGTATCATTTTCCACTCTGCACGTTTGCACGTTTTCCGCTTGCCCTCCCGTGCAAAGCGTCTCTGAAAAGAAACTGAACGCACGTTCGTCAAAGCGGAGGCTCTGCGAGACCGACTGAATTGTGTTACGCGACTTTTTTTTTTTATAAAGTCACAACAGTTTGAAGCGCAGACAATTTTTCGTCGACCGTGCGAATACTTTCTACCTCTGTAATATATACGCACGTGTGAAGAAATTTTGGAATTCTAGAACACTTATACACGTAACACAAATGTTCTGTAATTCTATAATTTTAAATGTTATTAACCACAAAATATGAAATGTCGATAAAAATTTAATTCAACGTACAACTTCTTCGAAACGCTACAAATACACACACATACAACGTGTACAAACATTTATAAAATACAAGTTTTGTATGCAATATGTAGCGGCCTAGGATTCCTCAAATACGGGTTTCGAACACTCGACTAGCACAAGCCGCGAGTGGCTGCGCGCCTAGCGTCGATGTCCTACCGATCTTCGACGTTAAGCAGCAGAGTGTGCGGAACCCCGCTAGGATGGGTGCGAACTAGCGTTAGTAGGTTTAGTTATAACAAGCGTTCTGGGGTAAGGAAAGGAGTCGCTGCCATCAGCCCCACTGATGAGTCTAGGCGCAGTGACTTCGAGGCGAAACGAAAAAACTATCGCTTTATCGCTTCATCCTCTCACACCCACAACCTTTCCATTCGTCCTTTCACAGTTTCCACTCCCTCCATCATTATAAATAGTATCCTTTAAATATTATACATGCGTATAACGGACAATGCAATGTAAGATAAATGATTAAAATAATTATATACATGTGTACATACATACAACGAGCATAAATGTTTATAAAATATAAGTTTTGTGTGCAATATGTATATAATATATAATATTACTTACTCTAGACAAACTCGAAATTACGCGACGTAGCGAAGCTGCATGATCCGTAAAAAATTGCGCGAAAGTTACTTCGCTTTCATCACGATCGGAACACCTGCCAGGTCGAGGAAGACGCGGCGAGTGTTTTATTAGCCAGTCGACGCAACGTCGTTGTTCCTCCTTTTGGGATTATTTCCAGACGACTTTCAGCCCCTCGAACGAATTGTTAATATTAAACGCATCCTCCTCCTAATGCACGAAGACGCAGGAAGGAACGGCGCGCGTCTCGCCTTCGACGCATACCGGAAGCAGCGCCTCCTTTTTCCCTCCTCTCCGCTGCATTTGTTTCCTTTGAAGAATTCATACCCGCGATCTCTCCCCGACCTCTCCAACCTCTCGTTCGTCCTTCTGTGAAAGCATCAGCCCCCCCACTTTCTTAAATCCTAAACGATCGCCGAGCGCAACGACGAATCTGTTTAATTATTACGGAGCAAGCGCATCCGTCTTCCGGTCGACTTTGACAGCAGCGCTGGAGATTTTACCAGACGGTTTACACCCCGATGTCGTTATTCATATTCAATCTTTACGTATGAAAATATCGTTCTCGAAAAGATTTGCAGCACGCGCGAGCACGTTAGGAGGAATTAATATTTGAACGTGTATCGGTCGCGTGTGCGCTGCATCGAACGTAAACGATTCGAACGCTCTGTGCGTTTATTCACTCTCGTGTTTGCAACGCGCCGGCGGTATCTAAATGCAGCCGGCCGTAATTTGCAGAATGAAAATATAATTTTCACAAGTTTCCAGCTGGTGTGCTTGTCCCAATAATACGTAAAGTTATTTAGAAATCGATCAACACGCGTGGCCCAGGGGTCGATAGAATCGTGATGAATCGCACGTGAATGTGCACCGATGCACAGTTTTCTGCAACGAAAAGTAATAGCGATCTCTCTGGCAGGCGAGTGAAAAATTTAGTGAAAAATGTACGAGATTTATTTTTAACTCTAGAGAAGCTAACGACGATCGCTCTTGCTTCTTACGACGAAACTTCAAGCAAAGATCCACTCTTACTGCCTAAATTGTTAATCGTTAGGAAATGAAAGATTCCAAAGGAACCTTCGTATTTCAAAATTTCTACTCCGTTTTTGCAATGAAAAGACTGGTGAATGAAAATTTCAAATACTCAAAAGGTACGAGACTTACTTTTAATTCTGAAGAAACCAAATCCCTTTTCCCTACTACAAAGAAGTTCTAAGCAACGATCGAACTTTCGTTGCTCAAATCGTTAGTATAAACTGTTACTGTAAAGAAAAACTCCAAAACTTCGACTCTTTTCGATCAAGCGAGTCGCCCAAGGTTTATTTCAATTACGCGGCAAAAACTTTGCACGTTCTTTCGCCCAGTGGCGGAAGTTTTCAACAACAACGCTTTCATTTCGAATACACGGCCCCCACCGAAATCCCCTCGTCGCGTTTGGGGAACGTTGCGCGTCGTGAAAGATTTCACGCTCGCTCGATGTCCGAGGATTTCGTCCCATTCGAGGTGACCGAGCAGCGTGCACGTTTTAATGATGATTCCCGTTGTGCAGCGATTTTCGAGCACCGACGCGCCGCCGTGCTCGTCGCGAAATTGTCGCGACACGAGTCAAAGCGTCTTTTCTTTCGCCATGATACTCCAGATTCCGGAAGGCTGAATGCCAACCGCGATAATAAAGGCCGCACGGACCGCCAGCTCGATCCTCCGTGGTTGCAGGAATAACTGTGTGACGCCAGTTATTCGTTTTGCTCGCCCGTTTTTCTCAGTACACATTCGCCAATTTCGATCTCACTAGGTCGGATTTTTATACAGTTTACGTGGGATACTTTTGACTTTAGAATTGGAATTTATAATTAATCAAAATATCGGATTTTGAATACTATATTTTTGTCTTTGATCGAAATTCTAGTTGGAATTAGAATTTAGAGTTGAATCACTGAAAGTGATTTTAGCCAAATGCAACGAAAATTAGCGATTGGTTGATTTGGGTCACGTGATTCGCGAGGGGGCGTGGAGTAGACCTCAAGTAGGAGTGGCGTTGTCTGCTACTGAGCGATCGCACCTTTGTTTTGTATCGATTCAAACGTTTGCGTATCAATAGAAGTCGGAACAGCCCCTTCTGGGCCTTTCAGTGAGACGAATCGTACTGGAGTACAAGTGCAGTTTTTTTTTTAGATTTAGATTTAGAATTAGAATTTCTACGAGCACGGTTTTTGTATAATTTATTTCATTGGATATTTTTGAACACTACTTGAGTACTACTTTTAATTTTTGGGAATTTTTCAATCATTGACACGTCTAACTAACTATATGTAGGGACTAACAGGATCTCGATTAATTTAAAACAATCTTATGTTGGTATTTTTGTATCAGTATATAATTAATAAGTATTGGGACAATTAGAGAAGAATGAAAGAACCAAGCTGATCAGTCCCCTTTTTATACTCTACGTGTTAATTTTGTTTCATTTAAAAATTATTTAAATACAAGATAACAAAGCTCCTTCTCGAAACACAATCTGTATCATCACGTAAAACGTTTCGCGTTTCGGATTGCCAGTTTAATTAGACGGCCGATTAACCTAATGACAGAGATCGGTGAAAGTTTCGGTGGAGTTTCAACGGAAAAATATCACCGCCTAGCAGCCTGGCGGTAGGATTAAAAGACTCGCGGGACAGAGAATCGAAATTCGGAGGGGGGAGGGGGGGGGAGCTCGACGAGAGGCGTGCGGTGAAACTGGCGGCGAAATTAAGCCGGTCGAATTACAGAGTTGAATTGCAAAACTGCGGCCGGCAAGTACAAAATTACTCGCGCCGCCAGTTTGCCAAGCGATAAAATCGCAAACAGAGATTGTAGTTGCTACGCTGCTGCCGAATTCACAAGAAGAATCCCGTACCGTCGGGAATACCAAAGCATCCGTTGTGAAATTCGTTTTATTTAATTTCTCCTTCTTCACCGTCGTTTTATGTTTCCAACAGTTGCGGATCGGTGTGCACTGACTTTATTAACTTTATCGTTAATTTCATATTAACCTTGTTCGATTATTTAACATTTAATTTCTTTAATAACTTTGGCATCGAGGCTTTTGCCCAATGAATTTTTCAAGGTAACAAAATTCGATTCGATTGATTTTATCACCGAAAGTGATTTTAGCGGGGTAAATAAACTAGAAAATCGGGCCTCTTCAGGTGCAACGCTGATGCAACGAAAATTAGCGATTGGTTGATTTGGGTCACGTGGTTCGTGAGGGGGCGTGGAATAGACCTCGAGTAGGAGTGGCGTTGTCTAGTACTGAGCGATCGCGTCTGTAATTTGTTTTGTATCGATTCAAAATTTTATGGCAAAAAAGTCGTCTTCATTTCCTAGTCGGAACAGTTACTTCTGGGCTTTTCAGTGAGACGAATCGTACTGGAGTACAAGTCGTGCAGTTTTTTTATTTTTGTACACGGAAAAGATACACGGTAGAATACACGATAATGTATAAAACGTTCAATTATATCGTCTGCTATAGTTTCAAGAATTTCGGAGTTACGTTACAAAAATAATTATTATTTATAGTACAAAAATAAAAGTCACAGTCTATTTATTTCTTACTCTATTTACTATAATTCGGGAAATATTTCAATGTCACTGATACGAGAGCTTCTACTTCCCTTTCAAAGTCACTTTATTATTAACATTGCAGAATCGTAGAAATCGTAGAGACTGGAGAATGAGAAGACAGAAATCGAAATGCGAAAGCTTTCGCTCTCGTGCAGTTGTGTTCGAAATGACTAATAAAGAATCGCGAATGGCCCCGGTGAGAGTGGACGACGGTGATCGAATTCGCGATTTATCAAGGCAGGACGCGGCTCGCGTAAATTGAATCGCGCAGGCGGAAGCCGCAGGGCCGGGCAAGTTCTGCCCTGTAAAATTGAAGTTTCCCTTCGGCGGTGGGATAGATTAATTACAAAATCGAAGTAGCCCTGCAGCGAGGTCGCGCGAACGGTTCGTGCGCGTCCATGCGTGTGCCCGGGGGTCGCTGGTGTCAAAACTAGAGACATTCCGCAAGTTCTCGCTGCGACCGCAAATTCTGCGTCCTCGAAATTCCTCGATCGAATCGCGTCTCGTTGCCGCAGAATCGGTCCTGTAAAACAGAACTTGCCCTGGGATCGAAGTCTGATGAAAAATTCAAGAGGAGTGAAAGGAAACAGAGAGAGAGAGAGAGAGAGAATTCGTAATTTTTGCAAAGGCGATAGGATCAAGTTCAACGCGAAACGAGAATAATTTCTGGACCTTTGTGCAATTTCATATTTTTAGAAACACGATTGAAGGAGTGGAGCCGTTGAATGTTGCGACAAACATGACGTACTGTTTATTTTTATTTTTATATTTTATTTCTATTTTTACACATTCTCACAAAATTTCTGATAAAATGTCGGGTAACGAGAGACGAAATAGCAATTCTGCAGAATGTGACGATGTCAAAGAAGCAAAAATGCACGGGTGCATAGCGGGAGGAGTCATATTTTTGCGTTGAAAACGGTTTTCGCCGGGAATTCTGGTTAATTCGTTGAAATTTTCATTGATTTGCAAACGTTTCGTTTCACAGTGGTGGCGACGTTACATCGCGTTATGGCGGTAAGAGGTCGTGTTTCATTTTCGTAAGCTCTCGGCCACGGTGAGGGAATTGAGTTTAATATGTACTCACGGATTCTGGTCAATTTCGTTGGATGTAAACGTTCAATTTCGCCCGGTGACATTAGATTACCGCTCGTAAGAGGTGATCTTCATTTTCCGTATTTACGCAAGTATTTGCATTACGCCGGGCGAATTGGCGGAATTTGAAACGGGCGCACGATATTCGAATCTCGAATTCGATTCAACTTTATATTTGATCTCTGAATTCACAGGTAGCTTCTGTCAAATACTTGTGAACGTCTAAATTTGAATCATCTCTTTCATTCCCTTTCTATTCGATCATATCTGCAATTTCGAAATGATTT
>KQ435923.1:91042-106876 GCA_001276565.1 Melipona quadrifasciata | reverse complement strand
ATGCTAGTCGAGTGTTCGAAACCCGTATTTGAGGAATCCTAGGCCGCTACAAATCATTTCCAATCCTTTCCCGAGAGAAATATTTTTGCGGAATGAACCGTTTATTAAAGAGGTTGAATTTCATGTTAAAGAAATACGGGCATCTATTGCAGTCAAACAAACATAATGATCTGGTATTCAATGTGCGAGAATTAACATAAAATATAAAGTAGATTTGTAGAATGATTTTATTTCTTTACAATGTTGTCAAAAATGACATATTTTACATACTTTGTTGAAATTTTGTAGGAATTCAAAATGATATGTTCTCACTAAGTACTGTTCTAAGAACAGAGTAATTATATTTATGTTTATGAGGATTTTGAAAATTTTGGTCATTCTACTGCCGTGTTTTTGTATTTTATGAGGATTTTGAAAATTTTGGTCATTCTACTGCAGTTTTTTTGTATTTTTCAGCCACTCATTCTAATTGGGATGTTTATGGTCTCATCTGAAATTCTTCCCATTCAACTTTCGGTGATTTGCATAAAAGTGACTTTGTCAATAGTTGTGTTATATCTTGATATTTCGTAACGAACTCCATTACCAAACCATGAAAACACCTCAATTTATATATAACCATCGCTAGAAATTAATAAATTTATAAATTGGTTTTGTAATCCCCGATTGAATCCTACTAATGCTGCTTGATTTAAAAGTGCCTTTACAGCTTATATTTACTTTGTATTAAATTTTTGTTTTGCGACTTCCAATCTTCCGTTTAATTTATCACTGTCAATTTGTTCAAATATTTCTATTTATTCATCTTTTGGCTGTCGAATTATCTTCACTTTATAAAAAAAATAAAAAAAATAATAATTTCGCGCTAATGCTACTTTCAGTGTATTGATTAATGCTTTTAATTTCTCTCATTCTCAAATCGCGACGGTTATTTAACAATTGTTCTACGAGTTAGAGCAAGTAAATTCGTCTGAATTGCTGATTTCATTAAAGAATTTGCTAATCTACACGATTTCATAAATTTAAACACTGTACATAATTTTCCATCAAAACGAGAAATTAAATCAATTGCCAAGTTCAACGACAAATAAATAATATGTGATTAGCGGAATTTTTCTTCTACGATGATAAACTCATATTTACTTTATCCCATTCTATTAACAAAAGTTTTTACTTTGATGATTCTTTAGAATAATATTTTTTATTTAAACTTTCTGACCTTAATGAAATTACAAAACATTTCGCAAAACGGAATTGAACTTAAATTTAAATGTGCTATAATAACTATAATTTGTTTATAAATTCGGTCCTTAGTCACGAGCAATTTTCCTTGCGAACTTACATCTAGCTGCCAAATGTCAAGATAACATTTATGAATGGAAGTCCACTTCTGGCACCTTTAATAACCGACACTGTTCTTCCGTTATCAGGGCTGGGGATCAAGATTTATACTCACGGATGTTGACATCCTCTCGCTTCTGGGAAAACTGTATTGAAAACCCAGAGACATTCGAATAATATTTATTACAATTACTATTTTAAAATTGAAAAATTTCAAATCTGACCATCAAGTTTGTTGCGTGTTCGATTCAGAAATTTGAGATTTGTGTCGTCGCTCATGAATTTACTCATAATGGTCTGAAACATCAGGGTTGATAGTCCGAAACGAAGTAATATAATTCTTCAATTAATTGAACTGTTTCATATGTAAGTTTTTTGATACATATTTTGGACAATGAATGAAAAAACTTACATTTGGCACAATTTAGTTCAATTTTATACTATATACGATTAAACTTTATAAAATTTAAAGCATGTCAGAACTCTTGGACTACTGAGAACAAAGTGAATTTTGAATTTACGCATTTTGTTTTCTAAAATTTCTGAAAGGTAACAGACGTTAAACATTCAATTAGAGAAAATAATTATTATATATTAAAATGAAATTAAAATAATAAATTATTAAATATGATATATTAAAGTAAATCCTAATAACTTAAAATTGGAATTTTTTAATTCCTTTGCAATTATTTTTTTAAAGCCTTAATGTTTTTAATCCCTTGGCGGTGATCGTTCAAATAGCAATCAAAATCAATATTTAAATTTGACATTTAAGCAGGGCTAGGGAAAATTTGAATTAGTATGAAGTAAAATACTGAAAATTGAAATATTTCCACAATCAAATATTATAACATATTGGATACTGAAAATATTCTTTCTTTTAATGTATAAATCAAGTACTATTTCGAAACATTATTTCACTTAATATCTAAATCAAATCAATGGTATTCCATTTAAGACTTAAATTGTGAGCAAATAGTACTTACACTTGAATGCAAATATAGAAAAGTAGCGGACCAAAAATAAATGTTTCGAAACAATCTTCCAAATGTTATTTGATATTCTTAAGATCACATTTATATGTATATACGCAGATAAATTTTATGTAGGTTGTGCTTCCGAACAAAAGATGATATTTGTGAATAATGTGTTCTACTTGAATCAAGTAAAATAAGTTAGTAATATGTAAAAATTACTTTCTTTACAAATTTTAAGATAATAATTATTTAAAATAAACTAAAATAAACGTCTTATATTTCGATAAAAATCTACTGCAGTATAAAATTTTGGGACTTCTTACTGGCAATGTTATTTGGAATACTATTACTTGAAATAAAAATTAGTGGAAATATTATTTGAAATACTATTATCGTATATTTCTTCTCATCTCGCAATGGTATTTCTATCTATCAATATTAAAATGTTGTAATTAAAATATCAATATTTAAAATTATATATTATAATATTGTAGGAATGTTTAGTAGACAACAGAAAGGATATTATATTATTTAATTACAAAGAATTATTTAATTTTCACGACTACGCTATGACACCACGCTCTTTACTCGACGCTATCCTCTTTTTCTATGAACGACGCTTCTCGCTCGACGTTACGCTCTTTTATTTTTCCGACGCTACACAGTTCTGTTCTCCACTCGCACGTACTCCTCACACGACAGTCTTCAAGACACACGCACACCACAATATCAGTTGCATTCTACATCCGTATCCGCCCTCCTACAATATATTATTATAATACTATTCGTAAATACTATTTCACAGAAGTATATTATTTACTAAATTCTGCATCACTCGAAAAAATAAAAATATTTATTTTAAAAGGAACAATTTATATGATGGAGGAGTGGAAGCTGTGGAAGGACGAATGGACTTAGGTAAGGAGTGGGAGAGAGAAAGCGATAGTTTTGCGTTTCGTCTCGGAATCACTGCCTAGACTCATCAGTGGGGCTGATGGCAGCGACTCCTTACCCCAGACGCTTGTTGTTACTAAACCTACTAGGCTGGTTCGCACCCATCCTAGCAGGGTTCCGCACATTCTGCTGCTTAAACGTCGAAAGATCGGTAGGACATCGACGCCAGGCGCGCAGCCACTTGCGGCTTGTGCTAGTCGAGTGTTCGAAACCCGTATTTGAGGAATCCTAGACCGCTACAATTTCTATTTATTTCTGTGTTCCTTTATTTATTTATTTTTATCTATTCCTACTTACCTATTTCAAAAATCTGCAACCGATCAATTCAGTTATTCATATAAATCATGTTGCGCATTCATATAATTCAGTTTGAGAATTTAAATATTCCTGCGAATTTTGATAAAAGTTGTTTCGACTGGGTTGCCTTTCCTAACGATTCGATGGAAAACGTTTCAGCAACAATTTTTCGTTTATTGAAGCTATCGAGGCTTCAACAGTAGTGATTTTGAATGATGAGAATTTTCACTATTCATTGGACAATCTTTTTCAACGTATCCAGACACTCTACACTTGAAACAGATAATACTGATAATACTCGCGATAATAAATTGCGGAGGATTTTCTAGCTATCCATTTCTACATTCTCTTCTCATTTTCCTATATATTTTCATGGATAGTTGTTAGGATGATTAGATTAAGACTTGAGTGTATCTTCGAAGATAATACTGTTCTAATTGATTGTCGAATCCTCTGAAAAGTGTATTATTTGTATCATGCTTAAGTATATTTGTAACAGTTGTCTGCCCATATATTTTACATTAATTCTAGTCTCTCAATCGAGATATGTTCAATCCTATTTCCGAGTAGATTCAACGATTTCATTATCTTCTTGATTATAGACTTGCATTCTGGCTCTAATTTCTTCAAAATCTAAACTTCGCGCCTGAGATTGTTTGAACAATTTTGATAAATCTGTTATACTTGTCAGTTTAGGCAAATATGATAGATTACTCGCGGTTTGTCCCATAATTTTATCTTGAATTATAATAAAACTTTGTCCATATTTTCAAGATTTTATTAAAGGACAATATATTTCACAACGCTTGATTTCAATTATATATTCTGATATGATTCCATTATTATTATTTCTATGTTCATGAATATTTTATAAAATCTTATGAAGATATGTAATTTACGGAAGAGAGGTGTGGGTTGTACTTATAGAAATATTTCATCTATCATCTGATTAGTTTTGCATTATAATTTCATGTATTATAAATTCATAAGCGTACAGTATGATGTGATGATTATTGGAGATAATTAAGATCAAATTTTCAATTTCGCAGATGATCATGAGCTGTTATATATGTTTGTTGAGTGTTATTTCGTGAGGATAATCGTAAAATGAAGTTTGTTCAGAGGATCATACTGAGATGATTTTCTCCATGAAAAACTTAAATTATAACACTATTTCAATTAGTAATTATCTGATCTATATACTTTACGGATAGTATTAAGATTTAGAGATTATAGAAAAGTAGAAAGTGGCAGAAATTTTACAGTTGTAATAGAAAATATGTACATATGTACATAATGCAAATGTAGAGAATGATTTAGATGGGTATTAAGAAATTTTAGATCTGCCTTTATATTTATTATTGTATAACAGTAACCAATTATATTAAGGAAGTTTGTTATAACATGCTTGAAATTGAAAAAAAAAATATTTTGAAGTTTTTAAATGGTGTAGTATAAAGTTGAACTATTCCGAAATGCATCAGTTCACAATTAACATGAAATTCTAATCGAAATTCTTTTATTGACATCTCAGGAATAAAAATTCTGAAACTAAAATTCCTTTTTTAATAAAAATATTGAAACTAAAATTCCATATTTGAGATTTTGCTTCTCTATTCTGCTTTATTTTATCATTATTTCATGTCAACAAGGAAATTGATGCTTTTTGTTATTTTAAAGTAAGAGTAACAGAATTAGATTAGTTTTCGTATCTTTAAATGTTTTTGTGATAGACACTTGTTTTCTAGTATTATAGTAATAGTTACGAAGGAAAACCAATGTATTTATGGTCTATAAATATATATTATAAGGATGTCCTGTAACTTATACGTTATACTGTCGATAATCGGCTGAGAGATGATTCTACATGTAAAAATGAGTTGATAAGAAAAAAAAATTATTTTCGTTCGAGACTTCCTTTCTCAGAACATTGACGTTGAATGTTTCTTAAATAGACTCGAATTAAATTAATTTCTGGAGAGAAATGAATAACTGACAAAAGATCTTCAATTATTCTATCACTAAAACAAGTGATCAAATCAATCGAGAGGTTGAAAAAGTTCTTGCTACTTCAAAAGAAAAAAATTATATTAAAAAAAAATATAAGCCAGCGAAATAGCCAAAAATTGGGCCCAAAGCTGCTGTTAACAATAATCAATACGTCAATACGTAAGACAAACATAAGACATTCCTGCCATCGGTTATAGATGATTTTTCAGCCATGCAAGAAGCTACTGCTATTTGCTATGTCTATGGCTAGATCAACACCTTGTCTGCTCTTTTTCTAGTTGAGTGAGGAGCTCCTTCGGGGAGTGAGGAGGGTATTCGTGTTGTTATTAATATTTGTCACTAACCCGCGAGTCTGTTTTGGCCACTGCTTGAAATCGAAAATAATTGGCTATAAAATTCCTATAAAATGGGCAACAGGACATGGTTTTTTGAAAAATTCAGAACCTTCAAGAAATGAAAATCGTGGTAACGCGATGTGTGCATGAAGCATTGCGAGGCGATTATAACAATTCGTAATTAAATCGTAATTATCCACTTTTAATTTAGAATCGATCATTAATTACGGGAAACGTCCCTTTTAACGCGTCTGCACAACATTAAGTTTAAGTCAGTCTCAACCGTAATTAGAGCGATTCAACAGGAACTCGAAAAAATCGTGTATATTTATCTCACGTATATTTGTCATAAGTAATATGAATTTGGTCGGTGTTATTATAATCAATATTATCTTGTATCGTATTAACTTTAGAATTAATAATCTTAAATATCTCAGGATTAATAATTAGGATTAATAATCTTAAGTACCATCAACTATGCTCGCTCGATATAAGCAAATAACCTTTCTCGGAACCAGCTATAACTGAGGGAGAAAGGAACGAAAATGTAGCGAGAATGCGTAATTGGCAAGCAAATATCGACTTAAGAAAGAGACAGACAATATTTATTTGTAATCCGTCCAAAACCACATCTTGACCTCAGGTACTTAAACCAAAATAGGTTAAGCAGGTATCAGCTGATGCAACAAACCATTCAACACTTTTGAAAACAATGGCAACGGAAATGTCTGCATAACCTGCAACAAAGACATCACTAACTCAGATCAAGACATTTTTTTGTCAAAAGGAAGGACCATCTTTCTTCCATAAAATGGTGATTAGGAAGAATCATGGAACTTTATCGCGGACCTGAGTAGTCCAAAGTAACATCGGTCAGGACTGTAGATAAAGTCCTGAGGAAGTCAGTTAGCTGTATCCATTAAAGTTGTATCTTGTCGGAGCAGAAAGAAAATACCGACGAATGCGTGTAAATGAATCTAATCGTGATATCTATTATATGTACTATTGTATGTTGGTCCTTGATGTGTGTATGTGTGTGTGTGTGAGGGACTCCGCGGCGGTCATGTGCGAACAGACTCGACAGTCTTTTTTTGGATCACCTCGTGCACTACAATCGTCTTGAAATGGAAAGTTTATATATATAGTTGTTCACATTATTTAAATATACGAATAAATTCAAAAACAGAAAAACAATTCCATTGCTTCTGTCCACTTTTTCTAACACTATACCTAACGTCTACTCTATCTAACACCATGCCTAATGTTTTGACAACAATTTTTTGGGTTTCAATATCAATATATTGCATGTTTGACAACGTGTTGCAACATCGATCTTCAAACTAATAAGTTTTTTACTACACAGATGTATAATCTATTGTTTTAAATTCTCGTATTTTTCATCAATAATGTTTACAATGCTATCAGTGAATTGATATCGTTCATTCTTAAATCTAAAAATCTCAATTGGATAACAGAATTAACAAATGTAATAAATATATCGTCCTACCAGTAAATATAGGTTCTACAAATGCTCTAAATGGTGTAGAATCCAAAAAAGTAAATGGTCGTCCCTCTATAGTTATTAAATTTATGCACGCATTCGTAACTTCATCAACTGACAATATTACAATAGAATCTTGCCTTTTTTTAATGACACTGTATTCATATTTTAGCATTCGTCTTGTTCTTGTTGCAACGATTCATACAAAGTATAATATTTATCTTTAAAATTTTTTTCTTAAATTCGAAAACCAATTTCCAGCGATTTTTTGCCACAACTTTTACACATATTAAAAATTTTATTGCCATTTTTTTCAAGAGTAAACGAATTTCTCACGAAGATATTTGCTTTACGTTCCATTATTTTCACAGCTTTTATAAGATTGTCATTCATAGAATATGTAATATTGTGCAGTAAATAAATAGGCTTAACATAGCCAAAAGTAATTGCGTACTGAATCAGTGCTACAAACTGACTGATTTATTCTTGTTGCGAACGCGGACATATTTCATCTCACTTGCAAATGTTTGTATACAACTAGAACTACATATATGTATATAAAATGATTCAAGGTTTCAACCTCAAACCTATGTAACACTTGACGGTAAATTTGTTTGAAAGAAATTTAACTTTTTCAAAGCAGAATAATTGTTTCTACTCAACTAGAACTTTTTCCCACTTCCGAAAAAAATAAAAGTTTTCTATCTATGCATATTGTATATATGGAATATAAGTCTCAGTATATATAAAACTGTTTTTCTAGAACAGAAAACTTAAAAGTAAGGAAATATCTGTTAAATCAGAACTAATTGAAAATTTTAATAGTTTCATTCAAGCCTTGCTTAAAAATGTTAAATGTGCATAAGTGTGTGACGAAGGATTCGAGAAGGCACATCAAAAAGAAATTTAAAGAGAATAGCGAATCACTAGAGTGTAAAGAGTCACCAGAGTCTCGAGTTGCGAGAGAGTATAGAGAGTTTGACGAGTCGCGAAAGCGAGATTTAATTTTAATCTTTTTTATTACCGCCGTAGTACTTTTGTTTTCTATCTAATTCCTATTTTAATAAACTTTTCAACATTATTTAACAACATAGAATAAAATATCCTTTATTTTGTTCCTACCATATTGGAAACTCAACCGAGATTCTCACAAAATTGGGGGCTCATCCGGAATTCCCACATATTATTGTGTTACTATTATATTTTATTATGTTACTATTACATTTCAGGTATAAGAAAGTAACAAAAAAAAAAAAAAAAAAAAACAAAAACTGAAAACATGTAGAAGCGATGTATTGAGACTGACAACACAGCACCTACTTGTTTTCAATTTCTTTTTTTAATTTTTCCTTTATACTGAAGTATAGAAATGGATATTAAAATATCTGCATAAAAATGTAGATGATGAGCATTTATTTTTTCATATAATATCATTTATTATCATTTAAGAATAGATTGTTCTGTCGAAATGAAACTTTCAGTTACTGTTTATACTATACTATAATCTAAACTTCCATCAAAACCGCATTTTATTAAAAGTACAAGATTTTTGAAGTTGTTACTTGGCGTAATTTATAAAATCGATCGAGCAGTATAATCCAACAATTTGTCGCAAATTAGCTTTAGCACTAGCATCAGCAATAATAACAAAAGTGACTTTTTAAATTTTGCAAGAGTATCACAGCATGGAAATATTCTTGAATGTTTTGCATTTATCTTTCGATACATACAAAGCTTCATATCTAAACATATTGCTAATGTTTCTATTAATGAAAAACTTTCACTAGAATTTTCTGAATTACTATCTAATGATTCGATTAATATACTTGCAGCAAATCTAATTTCTTCAGTATTTCAATTTTCGAAGAAAACTTTAACGTTCTTTTTTATATATTTATTGCTTAAATCTGTAAATTATTTAGATGGTCTTCCCAAGTTTAATGGAGTTCGTTTACTCGGCTCCGATTGAATATCATTGACAAAATCCTCTACATTTATCATCAATCATTTACCAATTAATAACTATTTTTTAGTCATTCTCCATATTTTTCATTAATTCTGTCATAGATTTTATTTGATTCAATGAATTTTTTTTTAATTTCGTACGAACGAACTTCGAAATCATTTTAACTTTTTTCCTATAAAAGAAGAGCATCTAATATAGAAAACATTCTCAATGTGGCGTCTAAAATCTTATAAGATAAGAAGCATACTCTATGCATGAACGTAGTGATTAGTGCAATGTTGTCATTTGCTTTTATACGTGAAGAATCAGACATGTGCCGGTAATCATTAATCCACATTTATCACGAAGTGAAATATTTTGCGAGTAATTTATAAAACGTGAAATGATTCACGAGCTGCGATTGAAAATCATAAATTTATTATACACATGGAAAGCTCAGAAGCCAATTAGTTTAAGCGACTTCTTAAAAATATTATACAAATACCTTTTTATTATTAAAAAATATATATCATACACATATCTTTTTGTTATTAATCTGTCTGTATTCCCAATATGGAAGGATTGTATGCTTCATGCATCTTTTTACTAGTTTAGTAATACGTAAAAATGCGGCGACGACAATAAATAAAAGTACATCACAGTACCATCTGATATAATGTATTTAAAAGCAATAGGTGCAAAATTTTAAGGTATTAATAAAGATATTAGACTCCTTTCCTCTGAGAGTCAAAAACATCCGTTAAATTTAATATTAATATTTAATATCGGCACATTATACAGGATATAATACATACACACACACACACACACAATATCCCAAACTTAAACAACCGAATTGCGAAGACTTAATCCACACGAAAAGAAAAGAAAAAGAAAGTTATAAAATTTGTCAAGTTAATTATAAGCAAATATTTT
Organism: Melipona quadrifasciata; assembly: GCA_001276565.1. Lineage (NCBI taxonomy): Eukaryota > Metazoa > Arthropoda > Insecta > Hymenoptera > Apidae > Melipona > Melipona quadrifasciata. The sequence goes on along the minus strand of KQ435923.1, from coordinate 96,580 downwards.
ATGTATGAAACAGATAGCTATGTATTTTCCAGTAGAGCACACAGATGATCAACTCTGTTTATTTAATCTGTGGAAATATATTCTCTAATATCTGTAGTTATATTCCAATATCTGTTGCTCACAGATAGTGTCAAACTATCGTTTAAAATAGCATTTTAACATATGTTCTTGTATATGTTTTTAACAATAAATATTCGAGTTAGGAATATTAGAATATTATTTCTGCGTATAGACAACGATAATAAGTTTCCAACAAAATGTAAAATGTAAAGAATATGTTTATTTACAAGATTTATTTTAATTAAAATATTTTGTTGTGTATACTGTAAAAGTGACCAATAGAGAATCATTATATTTTGCATTAATATTATTATCATCCTTTAGAGATGCAATAACATGTAACTTTGCTCAAGAAACTAACTTTGAAGATATAAGTGTCTAATATATCCTCCTCGACCAAGACTAAACACATAGATAAGTCGTCATCCGAACGTTGGCCATCAGAGAATTAAACAACGAATCAGAAAATCGCCGAGATTACTGAAAGAAAAATATGGCAAAGCTTTATTACCGTTGTCTCAATAAGTGCTGGGATCTTAGAAATTTCCATCTGCATAATTTCACGTGGTCATTAAAACTATAATAAATATTGTGCTGAACAATATCACATTACGTGCAATTTATGAGTGGAGCATCCATTTTTCTTCTGAAAATTTGGATTTTTTCCTCAGATTTTCCCATTCAAGATTTCCCACTCACTCTTGAATCTTCTTAAATGCGCGTAAAGATATTGGCGATCACGACATCAATATGTAGCGGCTAGCAGATGCCGGAGTACGAGAATTTGTTAGTTCCTAGTCCAGAGTAGATCTAGGATTCAAGACAAGAAGTCAACTCAGAATACGAGAATAAAAGTTTGCGATTATTAGAGTTGCCAAACATATATGTATTTACATGAGTATACGATCAGTGTGTCAGAATCCAATAAACAGATTCTAATTCGAAGCTTACGATTTATCACGACATCCTGAACAATCTACCTACAAATGCATCAGTGACATTCCTGAAAAAACGAAAATGAAAGTAATGCCTTCATCCCATAATACCTGATATTGCAAACAATAAAAATTCTATTAGCGAACTTTTGACTTCCGTGCTCGTGAGAAACTATTTTGTTAGACTTTTTTTAATAGCCAGGCGATTTTGCACGGACGATAAAAAGGACGATAAAAAGAAATCGACGCTACATCGACGCCACGTGAGATTTGTTTCCTCTTACATGGGAGAAAAACATTCTAAATACTGTCAAATCACTTCTGTGCGAAGTGCATCAGTTTCTTCGTTTTTCTCCTGAAGCTACTCTACGCACGGCCGACCTACTTTTTCTGTTGTGTTACGATCAAGTTCTCAACATATCTAAAGAGTTCTCTAACAGTAACAACGAAAATGATGTAGTACTCATTATGTAGTACTAGTTATGCGTTGAGGGAATAATAAACTTTCTGAGATATGTATTGCACACTTGAATTTGGAATATAGGCTCTTCATTTTCCACTTTCTTTCTATGCACGTTGAGTTACTGATGGGCGATATAATATCGATATTCCAATCCAAATATTGACATTTTATATCGTTATTTAATGTAACTCGCTGTTGTGCAAAGGCACATTTCAATTTCGTATAATGAGTAACGAATCACTTCTTTGAGAGGACAATTTATTAGAAAATCGACTGTATACAAATTATCATACTCCTCTCTACCTTTAGTTTTAGATTAACAATGATATCGACTAACTTCGGTAGCATAATAATACAATGACAGCGATAACTTAATAGCACAATGACTTGATGGGCTGTTTCACACGAATTTGTTAGTCAGTGCTAGCCAATCATTTCAAAGTGTGATTACTTTAATGTAAACCACGCGAACGATGCTAGAATCAAAAGACCGAACAATCGACGCCGATTATTTCATACGGGTACCAAACAAAACGGCGACGGAGATTGACAACAATGAGTGCCACCAGCATGACAGCCGCAATGGCGGACGTCAAGAATTTTCTGTCAGTATGAAAATTTGACAATACGTTCTCGATCATAAATATCTAAAAATAAAATAATAAATTTTTCTTCTTTTTCATATCTACAAGCAATCCTGTGTCGTCTTTTTTCTGTGATTTCGCAAGAAGTTGTACGTGTAGAATTTGAATACATACATACGTACACTGTGATTATTTCACAATGCATTAATCATTAATAATCATCTTAGACGTCGACCGTTTCTCGAAAAGAATTATTCCTCTTTATTTTTCTAATTCTTTGCTTTTGTTCACTTAATTTTGTTTTCATTTTCTTTTTGTTTCTTTTAGTTAATTTTTTATTATTTTTTACTGACTACATTTGCGGCGGCGGATTATCCGGCGGTGAAAGCTTCGATATTTCCTAATAATACTGAGCTATTTAACGTATTGTGTGTTGCAATATATTGAGATTATATATTGCTGCACTCACATGGAGATGGTCGTGTGAAGCTATCTGAATATATTAATATTGTTATGACGCGGACTGCGCGGATTCGATGTTCGTTTTCGTTCCTTACGAACAGTTACAAAGGTAAAGATAATTGGGATTGAATTGAATATGAATTTTGAATTGAAATTGGATTTCGACGAAGCCTTCATTGAAAAACACTGTGTCACGAGGACTAATTGTTGGCGAAATTGTCCAAAAAGTACTAACTCCAGATGTGTCGATCGATTGCTTATATACCTCGGAGAGCTCTTGACGCTATGGTCGAAGCTTGCTGATTGGCAATTCGGAACAATGAACTTCTCCTATTTTTCGCTCATTTTTAGATCCGTCCTAGGTAGGCCACTTCATGGTGTAGGAATCTGCACTTAGACGGTTGGAGTTTCAGATTCTCTCACTGAGACGCCGCGCTAATTTTTCGAACTTGGGCCGGTGTTCGGCAAGAGAGTTTGCGTAGATTACCATGTCGTCTAGATACACGGAAAGCTCCGTTCTTTGCAGGCCAGTCAAAATAGAATCCATTAATCTTTGGAACGTTGCCGATGCGTCCCTTAGGCCGAAGGACATTCTCTTATACTCGTAATACGCGTACGGCGTAGAGAAAGCGGTCTTTTCTGCGTCCGCCTCTTCCATACCTGTTTGATGAAACCTGCTAGCAAAATCTGTAGGAACTGAACGGTAGATAAATAGTCTACTATTTCCATAATCGCAACATCTATGGTTGTCATTATGTAGCATGTTTGTAATGTGATGTGCGTTCGCGTGAATCCTTTTCGTCTCTTTCTTCCATTATTATCGTACAAATCGGCGTAGAGTACAGAGTATATTGTAAAATGTAATACAGATAGATTATGAAAGTTAAATTGAACTTCTTATTAAGTGATCCACCCACGAAAAATTCAACAAAATCGAACACACCAAAATATTTCGCACTTCCCAATTGGTCTAGTATCTTCTGGGTACTAGGGAGTGGATACGCGCGTCCACCACAAATTTTTACGATTACAATACGCCAACGCTTATTACCATGTCGTCGGATTATTTGGGCAGTATCCATAAGGGCGAATTGTATGAGGACTTCGAGGGTCGAAGCTCTTTCATCTGTATCGGATTTAAAGTCGAGGATGCTTGATGGAAGGACAGATGGAAAGAAAGTGAGGCAGTTGGGAAGGAGAGAGAAAGGAGATTAATGCGTTTCGTCTCGGAGTCTCTGCCTAGGACTCATCAATGGGGCTGATGACTCCTTACCCCAGACACGCTTGTTGTTATAACTACCTGCTAGGCTGGCCCGACATCCTCCTAGCGGGGTTCCGCACGCTGCTTGTTTAACGTCAGAGATCGGTAGGACCTCGTTGCTAGGCGCGCAGCCACTTGCTTGTGCTAGTCGAGTGTTCGAAACTCGTAGTAGAGAAATCATAGGGCCGCTACAATCTGTTCTATATTTCGGCATTGTGGATAGGTGCGTATCGATACTGTTTCGTGTGAATCGGAATATCGTCTGCCATGGGGATTTTGTGCGTTACGACGTTTGTTTTTCCTAACTTGACTCCAAAAAGGTGAAAGAGGTTGAAATGTGACGATACAAATGTGCCGAGATAATTTGGAGTCTGAGCAAACGTCGGACGCCCGACGTCACAGTCAAAAACCATAAATTTTAATTTCTAGTGAGGAGTATCCTTCGAGGTATTCATAAGATTGTTACCATTACGGTTCAGAACGTCTTGAAAATGCCGAAACGTAATAAAAATGGGGAAATATGTCCCTGACAAAGATCAATAAATCCCGTTTTAATACAAGAGTAGGAGGACCTTTCCCAAGTTTCCTTACAACCTTTGTACTGCGTAACGTACTCCTCCCGTTGACAGAATAGCGATCAAGATGAAGTATATTAATTGGAAATATGTATCGATGTCATAACGAAATAGTGATCTGATTTTCAGTGGTTGGTGTCTCTACGCCTTCAGACATGTATGGCAGCAGTACAAGGCGCTTCACACTCCGATCGAGTATGCTTTTGCTGTCTTGACGATCGCCGTACGAATCACTCTATTTGGATGACAATTCCAAACGGGCATTCCATTATATTATCTTTTCTGATGAAGATCAGTGTCCTTCTTTTGATTTGATGCTCGTCCACGTAGTTATGTTGCTGTTAGTCGTCCCTTATAGCGACGTTTTCATTAATTGTAATAAGCGATATAATATAACCCAAACAAGTTGCCCCCACGATGAATATTTTGTGAGTATGCTTGCGTCATATGCCCTTTCACTTGCATCGTACAACCCATGAAGCTGGATTCTTGTCACGTTGTTGTGAAACGGAAGTTTAAAATAATACTGTATCCATCGGCAATGATTCATTCCAATCCACCTTCATGGCTCAAACCTTGTGCAAAACAAATTTGTCGAAGATAATGACTGGGCTGGGAAGTCCCAGTGGATCATAAATTTTCGCGACATCCGAAAGGATATATCGTTTGGAGTGATGCGGATAAAGGATGTTGACATTTTAACTGAGTGTTGTATAAGATCTTGTGTTGCGTCTCATACCATTCCCAGCGTTTTCAACGTGGATGACTCCGCCAAATACATTTTCTCATTTATTCCTTCCTGTGGCAGATCACGTAATAGATACAGATCATTAAACGTCCACTGTTTTATTCTCAAGTCGGCCATCTGAATAATTTGTGTGAGTTCTTCTCGTAAAGCGAATAGCTCTTCTCGTGTTCAAGAGCCAGTGAGAGCATCGTCCACGTAAAAGTCTCGTTGTAAAATTTCGGCGGCTTTAAGAAAACAGTATCCTTCATCTTGCGCAAGTTGTAAGATATTGGATTGCCAGATAACTGATAGTCCAAAAGTGACGGTGTTAAGTTGATACTCTTTGAGTCGTTCGTTGAAATTCCCTCAAAAAATGTTTTGGTACGGTCCGTCTTCCTCGCATACTAGTAACTGCCTGTACACCTTTTCGATATCACCAATGAAAACATATTGATGTGTGCGATATCGAAG
>KQ435923.1:61455-72058 GCA_001276565.1 Melipona quadrifasciata | reverse complement strand
GTATCTGGCCCTTCGTGCCCCACCCTGGACCCGCGATTTTCCGAAGCCGAAGGAAGGGGAACCGAGGTGACGTTCGGGCTTTCCTTCGGCTTCCAAATCAGAATCATTCCGACTTCAGATAGCTAAAGCTCAATCTCTCTCGACATAAAGTTACGAGGGGACAAGCCCCTAACATTCAGCGTGCGAAAAATATACAGTCTACAAACTTTCTCAAACACGATCTCGTCTCGCTAACACGCGCGCGAACAATTATATTTTAAGAAATCATTAAAGATTTACAGCCTTAGAAGATCGAAAATAAAATAAATCTTATGACTGTTTTTTAAAAAATATGGTTTTTTGAGTTCGTTATCTACTACATCTATTTAAAATATAATTCAATTTATCCTTAATGCGCCAAATTTTGTTATAAAGAAAACCAGTGATTGTTTCAATTCGAGAATAACTTGCGTAACATAAAAATCTAAGTACTTACATGTAATAATGTAAATATAATATTTGTGAGCTCACGATTGTATTTCTACACAAAAATCTTGAACAGTTTGGGTGGAAATGAATATCCGGTCACATGTTAGTTTTATCGAATCAAGACATAATTGATTTTAGATTCGATGAATGAAAACCGAAAATGTTACACATTTTAGTGTACAAAGCCTACGAAATATACTGTAATTCATTGTCCTATATATTTGCTACTGTTACTTCAATTTTCATAAAGTTCCAAATAGCAATAGTATTACGAAAGAAAAAAAAGTAAAGTCAGATACTTTGATTGTTATCCTTCAAATTGAATTTTCATATTATTACTATTATTATTTTAATTCATAATTTCACCTTAATAAGATAACATTTTATAAAATTGATCCAATAAACTAGGACTATGAAAACTTTTTTCTGAAAAATGATTACGTATATTGTATTTCTTTAAAATCTGTATTAATATTTACGTCCAATGTTTTATTCCGTTTACGTTGAGCATTCCTGGCTGACGAAAGCGGAAAATTATAGAAAGAAATAGCTGTTCTGAAAATGTGGCATTTTCATAATGCTACTATGCAGTATGGTTACTTTTTTGCGATTCCAATGCGATTTTATATTATTTGTTAAGCTCGATAGATCGATAACGCCCAATGTGCAAAGAAAACGAGCAGAGAACGCATTATCGCTGAGACAATCGGACTTTAAAAAGACTTTGAAAAGAATTTGGGGATATTAATCGAACCTTTGCAAAATTAAGCAAAGAGACCATTGATGCTAGCAGTCCACAAGACTTAAGATAGATTAGATAGTTTTGATTGGATATGAAAATAAATATCCCTTTGAGCACTTAAGCGGTTCTTAAACTGTTGGCTGCTTTCTTACCACGCAACATCAACGAACTTCACTTTAGAACGGGATTAACATATGTGACTTAAAGTTATAATGTTATAAATATCGTAATTTTTAGCACCTAAGAATTGTAAGAGTCTAAACTACGAGCAGGAGAGGTGGAATTTTACCATGCAATAGTGAGACAAGTTGTTTCTTATGACGGGAAAATGATATAATGGTTGCAAGAGTAGACACGTAGAAAAACCACTCGTTGTTTTCCTTATTATAAAACTACAAGAGGCCACTGCAGTCGAGAATTAAACTGATTGTAATTAATATTATAAGTTGACTTCGAAAGCACTAGGAATTTAAGTGTTCTTAGAATATCCTCAGTTATTCATTAATGAATGTATATATGGACAATTGGATATGAAGTCAACCTCTCCAAAGTAATGCCACTGTAGTTCCAGAGCGAAAAAGCATTCAACGTTAAAGGATGAATCTTTAATTTATATGGTCCAGCACTTGTTGGACCGAAGCTAACAAGTACATATGTATAACAACATTTTTCCCTTTTCGAACCAAATGAAAAAAAAAAAATGTTGACATTATTCTATGAAAACGCGATATATAAGAACTTATATTCCATTATGATAGATGCTTTAATAATGATAGAAACTATTGAATTTGAGGTATATAAAATATATTTGAGAATAAAATATTTTGAAAGTAAACTTCTTTTTTTTTCTTGATAGTGAATCATAACTTCATACATTATAAAACATTTACAATATTAAAGAGAATTACGGTAATGTCATAAATAATTGTTTGGTGTTGTATTGTTTAATTAAGATGTTGATCTACATGTCATTAAATTACAGTCTCTTAAGTAGACTGTTATTCATAATTATTTTTTATGGAATTTATGGTATAAATATTAGTACTGTTAAATGATATTTATTACTAAATTTTTTTATATGTCCCAATAACATTAAATTTAACACATTCGGAATCGATGATGCACCAATTGCATCATTTAATATCTTTATCGCAACATCTTTATTATTAATTGAAACCAATAAGTAAGTTAATTGTTGATTTATGATGCAGATGTTGAGTTAGAACTTCGTTCTTAAATTGTAACCAAACTAGTCATTCTATCAGTAAAGATTACTTTGCATAGAGGCAAATCATAAGCATGACTGTTAACATATAGAAATAGTGATGTATAAAGTAACAGATGAGATACACTGTTGTCTGCATTGTTGTTTAGAAAAAAAAGAGAAACATGTACACAATATACTAATGGTCCTTATGATTAAGCAAATATTTTATAGAATATTTAAATTTCATTTATATTACGACTATTATGATTATAATTATGATTGTGATAATTTTACAATAAATATCATCATTCTTGTTGACAGTATTTATTTATATATTTATTTATTTTTTTGTGGAATATTAAGGAAACTATGATTTTACATATATAACGCATACAGTGCGTCAATTGACTATGTGATAAAAAAAATGATTTCCTTAGTTGACGAGACACACATACATATGTTATGATACTTTTTTAACAAAAATCATATTATATCAACGTGTTCTAGAAAAACTTTATCCTGCTGAGAATTTCCAAATGTTCTGGCATTCTCCCATCTAAGGACACTTTTTCTTGCTTTAGAGACAGAAACAGAATGTGGAAAGGCTCGATAAGGGTAGAAACAAAGCTTGTCTAGACAAAAAGGATTCTTAGCTGAATACCAAGAAGTCACGTAGGCTCATTCGCTCTTATAACATTCAGTCAGTCTAACACTAGGAGAGACACATCTCTCAGGCTCGCATTTTACACAAGCAATCTTTGTACATACTCAGTTAAATATATGTATTTAAAAGCATACAATCATCCATTTATTACATCTCTCCGACGGCTGTAAAAGGCAGAACAAGAGAACCTCAGTAAAGAGGGCAGCATTTCACAAATCACCGTTCGCGCTGGGACACAACGGGAGTTTAATTGCTACTTTTTCGGGCTATTTTCTAATGCTTTGCGATCGTAATGTACTCAAACTATGTACATACACATAGTTTTTTCTAGAATCTTTTAGACCAAGAACGATATAAGTTTCTTATCAATATGAAAGAATTTATTGTCTTATTTTGAATGTGACCAAGAATAACAACTCACCTGCTTTTTTATGCTGGTAAAAAGTCCTAATGTGTGTCACGCTTTATCGCGATTATTGTGTCGTGATCACTTGTTATTCCCGGCCACTGACTCACGGATTGATGTTACTATTATACTCAGTATTCTCTGGAAATGATTAGCATCGATCGTTTTGTTGATGTTTCAATTTAACCATTTTTCAAATGAACTACGTCAGAATAATCAATCGGCCTGTATTTTATGATAATTGGCTGAAACGCGTTTAGTCAACTTATATAAAACGAGGTTGCAGAGGTTACCATTGCAGATGATACAGTATTATATTACATCGTTGAAACGTTGCAAAATTACAGTAGAATATTACGATAAACTAACACTGTATGAATTCTCGAGAGAGAATTATTAATCTCCGTTATTACACGATCGCTATTTGCCTGAACATTAATCATCTCGAATCAGATCGATAACGTTTGATTCATCGAGTCACATCACTACTAATACTACCAGAAACAGTTTTTCCAAAATCTACCAATCTTAAATGCGATCTTAATTACACAGGATAGTCCAATAACTGTGAGTGTTGGTTTTATACGTGTGAGTGTCGTTGGATGAGTGAGAGTCTTTTGTCTATAAAGTCCATAGTGTAAATATGAGATGTCCAATGTGAGAGTCCCATCTGGTGCAAATGATGTTTTTGAAGGACGTCCTGGAGCAGTCAGATATTACGAAAGAGCCAGAGAGCTAAAATCGATAGGTGAGGAGAGACAGTGAGCGAGAAAATAAGAAGAGAGTGTAAAAAGAGAAAACTGATTTATCATTTCATTATTATACTTTGTGTTTATTGCGATATTATCTTTTTATATAAATATACTTTGTGCTTTCCGTTGAAAAATAAAGATACTATTGTCCTATTCCACCAACAATGACCACTAGTATTTTAATACCTCTGTTGTTTTTGGAGATACAAGAAAATTTTATGAATAAAAATTGTTCAATATAGAAAAGGCTACAATGTAGTAGTAATGATTTTTTTGGAGAAGTTTTGGAGATATCAAGATCATCTGCAATTTTTTAAATGGAATCATATTTTTTATGCATTAAGCAATGTAGCTTCACCATCAAATATGACATAGAAATGAATATATTGAAAAAACCAAGTAAATTTGAAAATCCAGTAGAATTTACTTTTTTTTTACAATATTTCATATATTTGCTTTGTCATTCCATATGCAACAATCCTGATATCACATGATGTGCGTGATTAATGCCCATATTTTATTTCCATTAAACTTTCATGTTTTAATCATTTTCATAGAGTTGCGTCATCATGAAAAAGTTATATTCAATAATTCTCCTTTTTCTCATTTTCATCTGACATGTTTATAACTAGAAATTACGATATTTGCGTAATATAAAATATCGTAAATGTTTGAAGAATACTATTTATTACTCAACTGCTTATTATGATACAATATGATTCACAAGTTCTTCGATTATCAAGAAATAAAATTAAACAATAAAAGGTTATTTAAAAAAAAGTTTCATAGTTTTATGGCGTATTTAAATTACGGATCAAAATTTCACAGGAAAGAATAAATTTTAGAAAAAATTATTAATATTTCTGTTTGTAACTTTTTTTCCCAATTATATAAACAATTTATAAATCTTTCATTATATGATAGTTCTAATTAAAAGAAGTAACGTTTTTTTCAAAACATTCTTTTTATCTCTTGCAGTTTGCAAATTATAATATAAGATCAAAAATAGAAATTGAATTCTTTAGTAATCACTTTTAGCCATTTAAAATGAATTTAGATATCAAATAAAATTATATAATATAATATATAATATCAAGAAAATAAATGGTTAAATTTTATCATAGTCTACCATTTCGAAGGAAAAGAGAAAAGAGAAAAATTCATATAAATATAAGTATAAATTTTTCCTTTTTCGAGACATTCCTTATACGATTTTTTATATTTTTTATATTATCAGGGATAATAAATTTTTTCGGATATACTTAATTTTTTGTGAAAAGATACTCGTAAAGAAAATTCTACAAGTATGAAATCCGAAAACTTTGATGGGAAGAATAACGAGATATCATAAATTGAATTGATACCGAAGTAAAGAACGCGTACTATTAATCACGATAATATTGAATATTTATGTAGCAGATTTTCTCTAGTTGCAAAAAAGACAAAAATAATTCACGTTATTAATATTACTTCCAGGCATATTTGGTTAATGTTATGACAAGATATTCCAGTGAACGAAATCGTGGGAATAAGACTAAATTTTGAACGGCTATAAATGATCTTGGAATATCAACATTTTCAGATTGATGAATTTATGATAAAAATACATAATTTCAGTAAAAAAAAAAAAAAGAAAGATCACCTTGAAATTTCAATGTCATGTTCAACCTGAGTCAATATTTTTATTTTTGTAGTTGCGTATACTTTTATAAACCGGATTATTAGCGATTTCTTATCACGTTTGATGACTTTGAAATATGTTCTCAAGCTCATCATTCTAAACAATTTTTTGTCTATACATGTTACCTCGATTTTAATAATATATAATACATAATATTTATAAAAATATGTTTTTCGATTTTTAACGAGCAAACTTCATTGTTTTCAATGATTTTTTGGTTATTAATCATGTATTCAATAAGTAACATTTCAGTTTCATCAATAACTTTTTAAAGAATAAGTGAGAATAAGTGAATAAGCTAGATTTTAAATATATATTAGTGGATTTTTATTTCGACGTAAATATGATTTTGATACAAAAATAACAGCTAACAATTTTTTAATATAATAGCAGACATTTTTCAAATATTTATTAGTAATAATTACGAACAGAGTTTAATATTGTTCCTTTATATTAGATCTAATCCATCTCAAACTTAACCGAAAACTAACTCAAATGTAAAATCAATGTAAAAAATAGTTTTGTACATAACTGGAAAACTAATTGCCCGTATCAAAATCGTTAAGGAACCGTTAATATGAATAATTACCAAATACAATATATATTCTACATATAAATCATTGTAATTTACATGATAATAATTAAAGTAAATAGATTTATACAAACTGTTGATTTTGACAAAAATACCCGTATTTTCTGAGCAATTGTACTGGTATTAAAGTTTACGTGTCGTCGTACGCACGTCAGAATGTACTCTCTCTTCAAAATAATCCAGTCTAAAGTCCTTTAATATATCCTGCTACTAAAAGTACATCAATGTAACATAGTCTGTGTTGAAATTGCTTTTTCACCTCCTTTTTAACATTTTACATATTGTATTGGCATTTCAGGTGTGCGTTAATCTCTCGTTGATGTAATTTTATTATTATTTTAACTGAAATAATTTATTTTAGATAGAAACATAATATTTTCTACAGAAAGGAATCGCACTCATATAGGCATCCAAACTACTTATTCCAAAAATTTTTATTTAATTAATTTTTTGCAGCTGACAGATAATATGGAAGTGCATCATTTTGTTCAAAGAATTATTTTTTCTTCCATATTGTCTAAAAAGGCATTAAGGTTGCGATGTGTAATGATGGCATGTAAAATTTGAAAATTAACAACTCAACAGTGAGTTTTATGAAAAATATATGTGTAAATAGTGTTTTGAATATGTCTCGATATTAGTTTGAAGAATATGTAATAAAAATATTCTTTATTTTATATAATAAAATAAGGAATTCAATTTGTAGAGATTCAAAAGGGATCAAAATGTGACTTTCACAGAACTCTCCAATGTTGTCGTAAGATCAAACGAGATTAAATATAGGACAGGTCAAACCCCCAATATTTTTCATCTGAAACATTTTTTCATATTTCTGGTATTTATAAAAATAATTACGTATAGACATGTTGTAAACACTTTTTAATTAAAAAATTGCTGAAATGGTTTCTTCTTGCAACAGTATGCTATATATAAAACGGAATATTTATACTGCTTAACTTTAAAAATTATTGATTACAAAAAGATAAAAAACTTGTTATTACCAAATAAACTTCGTGGATAAACCAATAATTTGTGTTATCAATTAATCAAGATTGCTTAAAAAAGATATTTATTTGAAATTTAATATCATTAAAAATATAATAAATTCCATATTTAGTAGAATTCAGAAATTAGATAAACTAAGAGATTTAAGCATTAGAAATTAAACAAAAGTACAATACAATACAATACAAAAAATGTTTTTTGTACTTTTTAATTTTTTTTATAATGAATGATAGTTCAATAAAATATATATTCGTTTCTTTGTTCGCATTATATACTGTTGCATTCCGCACAGCAGAATAACACTTATAATTTTGAAGAGTTTTATTCAACGTTGCATGGTCAAGGATCGTCTACAAAATTTTCACTCGACTTGATGGATAAGAATGCTTAAGCTTCTTCCCAGCATGTCTTTTTATATTTTTGGTCATCATGATCAGAGGGAAGTGGAAAGCATAGATGGCCAACTGAATTTTACCCTTATAACTATTTGCAGGTAATTTCTAAGAGGACTATTACTTACTCAGTGTTAGCACTGAGCCAATATTGTCAAACGGGACTGATTACCTAACAATGCTTCATATCGACGACTTTGTTTTCAAAGATCATCGAAAATATTCAAAAATTTCATGCATTTTCCGAATTGCTTCATATTTCGGTTTTTTTTTTAGTATTTCCAAGCCATCAATAGTGATATTATCATAAATAAAACTTTTAAGATTTCCAGAAATAAAAATTCGAAGGATATAAACCAGAAGAGTGTGCAGAATATGTACATCTCAGAAAAGGAAAACTTTCATAAGTTCGGTCATCTTTTCCTTTGATATCCTGTACACTCTTATACACTCTTTAAACTTTCATTAATTTTTGAATTTCCGATTTGGGGATCTTTCTTCCTAAGTCAAGTATAGAAAAAGAAAGAACAAAAATCTCTTCTTTTGTATATTTACATACATGTAATGAAATATTAGAAATATTGAGTCTAAGGAAAAAATCACAATTCTTCTGTCAAAAATAAATTCAAATTAAATTTTTTGTGATATTTCGTAGAATAAAGCAAGTATACAATCAATTTAATATTGGAAAATTTTATTCATGTAATTATCCTATTTTCCATTTGTTTCGATATTTCACTACATATCTACTTACAAAATTGTAAATACTCAACAAAAAATTCGAAATTCATCTTTTTACACTTTTTAAATTTAGACTTAGAACAAAGTAAGATTGGTGGTAAGTATTGATGGAATCACTGATTCTGTAACAGTATATATAAAAAAGATTCCATAAATGAAAAGACAATTCTTATTAAAAAATTACTCAAATAATTTAAGGAATATAATGAATTTGTTATTCTTATCTAAGTCGCCAATGTATTTACTATTTTTTTTTTTAGATAATGAATTTGTTATTCTTATCTAAGTCGCCAATGTATTTACTATCTTTTTTTTTAATTCAGTAAATACTATTTTATTAATTATTTGCATCACACAATTAAGGTTAAGGGAAATAATGAAAAAAATGACTTACCATGAGAAGATAAGAAAAATTTCATGAAGCCTTATCTAATGTAAAAGTAAATTTACTTGAATAAACTAAATTTACTTGAATAAATTTACTTTTACATTACAAAGTCCATTCACCACAACTTTAATCTAAATTTTGAATAAGAATTTGCGACATTCTGAAAAAATTATATTAAATTAAATATATTGAATAAATCAAAAAAAAAAAAATAATAATTTTAAAAAGTAAAAGAAGTAGAATAATATTTGCATGCATACATATTATAAATTATGATTAAATTAAAATACTACAATGTATATAATGTTGCATTTAAATGCTAACATTTAAATATCTTTGTTACTTACGATTTTACGAAAAATTTTTAGGAAAAATAAGAAATAAATTCAAAAAAAGTAATACAAAATAAACTTGATTGTATTAATTATTTTACTTTTATTTTTCTCGATACAATTTTTCTTCTTTCATGCTTACTGTATCTAATAAAAAACTAATAAAAATAATGAAAATGGTCTTACCATAAAGTATATTTGAATTGCACGAAATATTTTTTGTTTGAACAAACAGCTTCGTCAAATCGCGAATTTCATTTCTTAATAAAATATTCAATTATACGATACACTGCATAAAGTAACGCAAGAATGAAAAAAGAAAAAATGAATATATAAGGATTTAATTAATAAACGAAACAAAACGTAAGGAAAGTAACAGTAAAAGGAAAGAAAAATAAAAAGGAAATAGGAAGAAAAGAAGAGGATTGAAGGAAGTATTTGAATTTGAAAAATAAATTTTCGTAGCGCAGAGTTATCGCGTGTTGACGATCGATCACTGTTGGAAACGCCGAAGCAAAAACAATAAACATGAGTGAACGTTAACGAAATTTCTCGAATGTCGAATGTTTTTATGTATTTGACTTAAGTGACTAACTATACAATTATAGTAATGTATGGTAAATTCCATGAACTGATTCGTACATTTATCCTTTAGAATATACACACTCGATTCGTATTCTATTACATAAATGCTGAAATACGATAAATCTCAAATACTTTTAAATATCAAATTTCAATGAAGCCGAACAAATAACTCGTCATAGAATTAAACTAATAGTTGCGGGTCAGAGCAATACATTAAACATGAATTTATTATAACGATATTCAAGACTAATATTATTTGAAGTTATTTTGTTTTGTTCCATATTAGGTTATCTTCAAAGATTTTTTAAATTCATCGCAGTATTGTGATTTGAGTGATAAAACACATAATCAATACCTAATAAAGAATACATATTTCTATGTTATTTCTATTTATTAATGAAATGAAAATTTTTATATTTAAAAAATTACTTATTTAAAAAATTTATCTATAAAAATAATTTAGTCAGCTAATTAAAGGACATATTTCTATCATATTAAAGATATTGTTGACAATCCAGTTATTTGCCATATTAAATATAAAAAAGAAATGCAGTTTGTCAGATTAATTAATACTTACAGTAGAGTGTTTGATGTTAAAAATAAAAATGAAAGATTATTTAACAATTAATACGTGTTGCTATTCTTAAT
>KQ435923.1:28280-47222 GCA_001276565.1 Melipona quadrifasciata | reverse complement strand
TTTGCTATTCTCCTCTCTCCTCGGCTATTTCTCTATTTATCTTTATTATTTCGGCCTAAATTTTCTGAAACCATTCTGCTTCTTTCGTTTTCCCCCTCTATCTCTTCTTTTTCTTTTTTCCTCAAAAATTTTTCCATGGATTTTAAGTTTATTCTCTTCATTCTCTTGCAAGGAGGCCCTATCTACACCTGCGACCGGATGCCGATAAGATAAAGACAACTCGCCACTGAGGAATTTAATCGCTAGACTTTCCCCACTACCTCTAACAATGTTGTATAAAAAGCCGATGAGTTCCTTAATAAAGAGATCAGAGTTGAACGACATATATTTCATATCGCCTTTTCAACAATACGAAATAATATTCGAGATCTATCAGTACGATTTATTCGAGCTCTACGCGTATAAAAAAGGTAGGCGCAAACGGGACTCAGTCTTACGTTGCACGTTGTGTAATCCGTCCCGTGACACTCTCTTCTCCTTATGTTTATCTGTCTTACCGACATTTCTATGTCTCGAGAATCTTGTTTTGTTGTAGGTGACGTTACCGACGGGATGGAGTGCGAATGTTTCCCTCTCTTGTTTACCTCTCTTGTCTAATCTCGAAATTCTCTTTCTCTGTTATCCTTTCTTTCCGTCTTGCCCGTTTTCCACTCCTATTTTCCCGTTCCTGAAACTCTTCGTCCCTTTGCCTCCCTTTTTTTTCTGTTTAACACTCCTTTCCACCTTTCATCCGTTTTGGCTCCCCTTTTCCTATGCACCTTCACATTCACGTCTGCCTATAATCTATTTATATATAAATTGTATATAATTTATATACGTATAAAGTATGAATAAATTAATCACAGCAGTAATGTATATTGAAAATTCTAACTGTACTGACTAATTTTCAAATGCATTTCTTTGTGAACAAACAATAGCTCTAAAGCAATTTGTTATTCTTGATTTTTGTCTCATTTTGAACCATAGAATCTTCTTAACTTGGCCTATACCACAAATTGCAGACCACTTTGTATAAATTGTGTTACTTTCTTAATATTGTTGTACAATTATACAGTGCACGTATGATAAATGGAACCTAGAACTTTTTCTATTTTCGAGATAAATAATTGAACTGTACAACAGATTTTCTTTAATACTTGTATTAAAGAAATAAAGAGATTTAAAGCGATTGAGATTTCACGCGAAGAAATGGATTTTAGAAAAAATTATTAATATTTTTATTTGTAAACTTGTTCAACTTATACAAATAATTTATAAATATTTTGTCATATGATAAAAGAATTTTTAACCAAAAGAAGCATCTTTCGTCTTAAAATTTTTTGGCTACATTGTATAGTTTGCGTTAAAACATAAAATCGATAATTCGAAATGTTTATAAATAAATAAATAAATATATATATATTATATATTTACTATATCGCTCGAATTGTCATTAGTAAACCCATAGTATAATGCGAAGCTACTGTTTTCGCCCATACAAATTGATCTATAGTTAGAAAAGCATCAAGTATTTTAAAATACTACAATGAAAGAGGCACATATTAATGTCAAATAATGTCGCGAGGTTGTCTGGTTCTATAGCTTTCAAGAGGTATTTCTTCCTTAATTTGTTTCCCTTCCTTTCTTAGAGCAATTCGATGTTCTGTAAAATTTCATAACAGGAATAAAACAAAGTTCCCATTTATGCAATCAGTCATAGTATATATATTAACAAGTATATTTATGAAATGTGTGTCCATTTCTCCAAGAGAATTTTCCCATGTAATTGCAGCTTGCAAACAAGATGTAGCTACCGTAAATTCTAGTATCTGAGCCAGAGATACCATAGAAACAGCATATGTTCTTTCTACAAATTTTCATTGTTTTTACATCTTTTATCAAATTCGTCGTTTTCATCAAAATCTTTCACCTGGATCAGAACACTAGGTAATTCCGACGCAAATGTGATTATAAGTAATTGTTTACATGATAAAAGTTGAAGTTTTATCCACTTTTGTTCATCTCTCTTACCTCTCCTATTTCTACTACTAAAATAATATTTGTTCCAAGTGGTGTGCTCTGATTATATATCCCATGAAACAGCATTTCTGTCCAACTTACCAAGATATGGCTACACTCCTGCGTATATAATACCAATGACACATGGTAAAATAAATAAAATGTGTATACATATTTCTTCATCGTCCTTTTCTTTCAGCAACATTTTTCAACTCATTATCCACAGAAATAATGTTTTTTTTCTACATCAATCCACTAAAAATCTCATATAATATTTACATAGAACGAAGAAACCTTCTTCATAAATCTTTTTATTACAATTAAAAGAAATAGTATAAATGTAAATTTCAATCCCCCAAAAATTTTAGTATTAACCGATGATGACTCTTTTCAATGAATGATTAAATTGTTATTACTTACTAAATTACGTTAAAAAATCGTTGTTTTATCAGTATTTTATATGTCAGAGATATTTTATGCGTCAGAGATAAAAAATACTAGATAAAACAGTACTTTGTACTTGCTAGGTCCTTTTAAAAATTTACGTATACGCACGTCACCGGAGAATATCAGAGCCACGCTAAATTTATTGCCGCCAGTCGAGTTAAGAAAACGGTTTATCATGTCAAGCACTCCTAATCGCACGTAATAACTCTGTTAATCACTCTTCAGAACGACAGCTCTCTTAACTATCAAGCTAACTCACGACATATCTCTTTTCTTCAAGCAGTTTTAGCAAACAGGTCCAAGTTTGAGCTTTATAAACGTCCCATCATAATCTGTTTCGATAGCCTTGTAAAGCTATCTCGAATTTTACTTTCCACCTGCTATCTGTAAATAACCATCACTCTTTGAAAGTATTTCCCACACAAACTAGTCCTTCTCAATGTCAAAGATCATCAGATACTATCAAAGGTAACCGCAATATCGAAGAACAGTTCGTAGCTTCAACGATGCATCAACCATGCGCCGTGTCTCGTGGGACATTCAACCTTCTATATCTTGACGCCAATGTTGTATTACTGAGTCTCTTCATTATAAATTTTTTGAAAAGTTTTGCCTATTATAAAGACGATATATCGACCTATATGATTTGGGGACTTGTCATTGATTTAGATTTGTCATTGAAGAATGTGACAACTGAACAGAAATTATTCCACTGACGCAGCAATTAAAAGCCTGAAAATCAAAGAGACAAAAACATAGAACCTCCGTCTCCGAGATGAAACGACAATTCCTCGTGATTCATATCGTTATAAATATGAGACTTCTTGATCAATTTGCAATTACTGGTTATTAGATCTTCTACCGAAAGAGGAATTTATTTCTTATCATCTCAATATGGAATAATTTTATTATGGAACTGTTTTATTTTATTATGGAATAATGGGGTACTTTATGGATTTAAAAAATTTAGTTACAATAAAGTTATTCGTTATTATGATTCCATTTTAAAAAAGTTAACAAATATACGGATAATCACTTTATAATCGTATACTATATTTTGTTCGAAAATCCGTCTGTTAAATTTGACTGAATCTGTCATTTAAATTTGATCACGTTACTGAAATTCGATTGAAGGGATTAGAAAAATATTTATACAATCTCTGATGAATATTATATCGTCGAAGATTGTAATTCGTATAGATCTTCGATTTTTGAGTGCGTTTTTTTTTTCCAGTTATAAATGTTGCTGTAGCACATCATCCTCATCGAACATTTTGTCGCACTACGCAATACGTAATATGAAACACTTATTCACTATGTCCATAATGCCAACAAAATAGCGATATATCAGAAGTCGACATGGTGAAGCCAAGTGGAAACACACTTTTATACTCAAACATTTTACTTTATATAATTTCTCAATTTTATTGGTATGGAATTAATCAAATTTTTAATTATAATAATTAAAATTTATTGATTAATTGGTGGATACGGCAAAAAGTTCTTGTAACCAATAATTTTTATAGTCAAGCGTCAATATCCTGCGTTCCTGTAAATCCGTTTAGAAACGACTGGATAGAAATTTGTCGTTAATTGATAAATTCGAAATAGTACTGATAAAGAAATTCACGAGCAATTCAAGGATATATACGTTTGAAAATACGTATTTTGATGTAATAGACGCCGTTAGGAGATATACGCACAAAGAATCTCGTGATAACCACGAACGTGCAAAGTTTTCGTGTTGCAACCGAATCACTTGTTGTATGCGAAACATCCCTTGCGGGCGCATCCTAGCTATCGGGCTTGCTGAGTTTTGCTAAGGGAATGGTTATTAAGAGCAGTTTTGAGTCATTAATAAACAATAACAAATCGTTGAATAATGGAGCAGTTCTACTACCTGAAATCCGCGGTAAACGGTGAGGCTGCTCGTGCTCTTAAAACATTAGCAATGTCAGATCGTAATTATAATTTGATAATTGCATGACGATCATTGCGCGAACGGTACGAAGACACGAATGAGTTGACAGAGGATCATGGGAACACTATTCTTCCTGTCTCTCATAATTAAAGAATTGTTGAGTGTCTTACAACAATTAGTCGATGATTTCAATAATCACGTTAGATCATAAACATCAATAGAATAACACAGAAAATTGTAATATCTTATTGATCTATCTTTTAAGCACGAAGTTAGATGCGTAAGCAAAAGAGGCGTGGGAGAAAATGCGTATCGGAATTAGGACGATAAGAGACGCTTTTCGATTTGCAAGTGTTCCTTGAATATAAATTTCTATCAAAATATGCATTTGTGCGAAACAGCCCGTCGGATCGAGAATTTTCACATTTTTAAATAACTCTCGAGTCATAAAAAATGTCACAATGAAATTTGATATCCTAATGTACGCCGTGCTTATAACTTCCACTCATAAGCTCTTGGGTAGATTTGATTGCGAACTAGAACTGGAACTAGAACCGAACTGAGCTGAACTAGAGCTGTAACTATTCGGCCGACATGACTCTCTGCCTCTTTGATTCAACTCTACACAGTCCATTTTGCTTTTGTACGGTTAATTTGACTTTTTGAATTTTTGAAACTTTTTTCATCTCGTTATTGCACATATGCGTGATAGCTTCGCTGTCTAAGTACCATATATCGACTGTATTCAGTATTGAGGTTATCACTGTGCTTTCTGAATCTTTTCTAGATTTGGAATTCTTTTTTGCTTTCGTCTGGCTATATGGCCTATTCGTCCACATATAGTATTTATCACTATACCATTAGTCCATTGAGAATGATTATCTCTTTTTCCATATCCGTGGTCATTAGGTTTTTTCTTTTGTTTCGTTGATCCCTTCTATTGAATATCAGTGCATTCTTTTTAGCCAAGTTTTGTTCTGTTTGAAGCTAATTTCTAATGATGGTCACTCTCTTCAAGTTTTCTTTCTGCAATTTTGCCCTAAGTTCCTCTGAAGTTGGTAATTTGTCTCTAAACTGAATTACTATAAAAAATTGCTCATAATCTCCAGGCAGCAACAATAGTCGTATTAGAACATGTACTTTTGGTGGTAACAACGCTGGCTTCTTCCATTTGTTTTATTATATTTATATATCCCTCTAAAAGTTTAGCCATGCTTTGAACTGTACCTTTCCTCTTTCTGAATAACTGCGCAAATAGAGTGCATTGCCTCATCGGTGCCTGCAATTCATATAAATTCTTTAATGAATCCGATGCTTGTCATGTTATTTCCGCATTCGTCTGATTCTTTCATTTGCTCCATTGTATGATTCTTTCATTTGCTCCATCGTCTTTCATTTTAATTATACTTTTGATCTTTGCTAACTTTATTGTGTTCGCTAGATTTATCTATATAAATCATTCCATCCGTTGTAGATGGATGCAAATACAAGATTCTCTTTATTATTTGTTTAATTTCGTGGTCCATTTGGTCCAGGGTCCTTACTGATGGCGAATTAATAACCAGGCTGTAGATATATTTGGGCAATAGGAAAGAGCTAATAAGCTTTACCTTTTGGTGCGGCTTCAGGCTTAACTTCTGTATATTCTATACATCTTTCACGATTTCGTTGCTCGTAGCAGCACTTAGCCCCTTCACGCGTTTTGGGGTCAGTATACAGTATGTCAAGAATTCGCTAGTTCGTCGCCAAGAGTAAAAATAATTTCAGATCACGTCGAGTCTTCCGAGAACTTCCGAGCAAGGAAATTGAGCAAGACTTTCTATTCGTAATCGCAGTGAGTGAACAAGTGTGTTCAAAACAAAAAATCAAACAAAAACTCGAAATGAGAATCAAAACCTCCACGGCCGAAGAAGGA
Source organism: Melipona quadrifasciata (assembly GCA_001276565.1). Taxonomy (NCBI): domain Eukaryota; kingdom Metazoa; phylum Arthropoda; class Insecta; order Hymenoptera; family Apidae; genus Melipona; species Melipona quadrifasciata. Next base: position 40,941 of record KQ435923.1, on the reverse strand, counting down.
AACATATCGACAGATATTGCCACAAACAACAAAGCCGCAACAGTAAACCTGGACTATCTACCTGCAGACACGGCATCTACATGGACAGTGGCTAAGAGAAAAGCCACTGAAGGTCAAGGTCACCACATCGAGAAAGGGAGCCACATCCGCATCAGATTCATCTCCTGTCGCTAATATGCAGAAAGGTATGGATGACATCAACCTAGACACCCTTACCAAAAATAGGTACAGCATTTTCGCCGACTGCATTATCAGGGACAAAGATCCTCTCAAGAGAATCCAGAAACACGCACTACCAACTCAAACACGCTTGAAAAACCACGTTTCAAACTCCAACTCACAACTCACCAAAACACGAAATGCCAAACCTCCTCCGATACACATACACGGAGACATAGATCACACTAAATTTCTGGATGCCCTTCAAGATAAATATAAAAACACATGTCAAGTCAGACTAGCCCCAAACAAACTAAAAATCATGTTTACTAACCTAAAAGACTTCCATGAATTCAAAACCATCTGCAAGAATCAACTCAGAGGAAACAATAACAGTAGTCTTAAAAGATCTCATACGACTTCTTGCTGCAAGAATTTGCAGCAATATCAAAAGTCTAAGATCTAAAAGGTCTAAACCCAATTCACTATATCGAAATACTCAAGCACATAAAATATCCAATATACCGAGTCTCATTCGCACCCGGGATATCAATGGCGCAAATCAAGCATATCAGATACGTTGAAAGCATCAAGATATACTGGGAAAAATATGAATCGCATAAACCAACCGTCCAATGCTTCCGTTGTCAAATGCACAGACATACTTCCACTAATAAAAAGGCAGTATGCGTCAAATACGCCGGATTCCATGACTCCAGAATCTGTAAGAAGACTTTTGAAACTCCACCAACATGCGCTAATTGCAAAGGGGACTACAGAAATTTCTCTAAATGCCTTCCTAGCTTCCCTAAACAAAAAAATAAAAAAACAAAAAAATAAAAAAGAAACAAAAAAAAAATAGGTATACCAATCCAACCACCACAAGAATATCCTAAAACATCCTTCCCCAAGCATAACCTTTCCTGCTCCCCCTCTCCAGAACCTCCTATTTCACCCCTACTATGGAACCTGCTCGTGGAACAAACCATGGCACCTACGCAATACTTAGTAAGTCTCCATTTCTCAGTTATGGCTTTCTTAAGGGACAGGCGTTTGGCCTCTATGTGTTCCAATTTGACGGTCTTGATAAACCGATAAAGTTAGCATATTTCTTTGCTATACTGCCCAGACCACCGTGGTTTCTTATCTGTGTATTCTTATCTGTATATTATCCAACGTAGAGATAAGTGGAGATAGAATATTTTCCTGGCCACTTCGTGGACTATCTGGTCTAGGACACCAAGAGGTTGTAGGATGACCACAAGTTGGCGCATGAATCTTGATAACAAGTACTTATTGATCTATCAGATCTATCTTCTGATATGGCAGTTTAAGAAATATTAATATCTTTTTTATGTTATGCTCTAATTATTTTTCAATCAGAGTAACACGCCGAAAAATATTCAATCGTTGAAAATAAATAGAAATCCATCAAAAAACAATGCACTTTTGTGAAAAATCACTATACGAGGCTAGAGCTCCTTAAACAAGGTCTTCTAAATTAGCATTTATTATGATTATTGGTTGTACATACATATGTATGTTTGCTCGTAATGAAATGTCGCACAATTCAATTCAATAAATAATTGCCGATGCGGAAACGGAAACTGTCCATATTTCTTTATTTTAATTTCTATTGCCGATAATGCCGTAGTGCAATACTTGCCGAAATCGATATGACAAGATGTGACACAGAAATGGTAAGGTCAGATGACACGAAAAAACATTGGATTTCCAGTCTATCCTGTTAGTCAATGTCACTAGTGGAGCAGCATCACACCGCGGTGACAGAATAATGCTTAAAAGAAACGTACTTTGAAAATAAAAAGAACAGAAGAAACTATGAAGAGATCAACTTAAGATACAGATCTCGTCTTCTTTTATTAACAGTTTAAGTACATTAAATATTGAAATATTTAGTTAATAAAGTTAAATATTGAAATATTCAGTTATTCAAAAATATGCATGTTTTAATTATAAAAGGGGATGTTCATACACTTAATCATGTTACAGAGCCAGTGAGTTATTTCTGAAGACAGAAACTTAAACAGGATATAAAGAAAATCAGTAGTACATAATGTGAAGGTTTGTACATAGTACAAAATTTATAATGATTGAAATACATAAAACAGACGTAAAGGATTCTAAGAACTGCGAGATCTCTAAAAGGAATAAGGGTGCTACCTGAAGACTATAAATGACACTCGCCTGATACTAACAATAAAAAAAGAAAAAGTTCTACATACAAACAACTAAACTGCAGACGAACCAACATAGGTGTATTCTTATCAAACGCACCCTACTCACACAAGATACAGACGATTGATGATCTCTCCTCCAATCATCTATCAGTATTACTTTAAATGACAACCAACAAAAACATAAAACAAATTCAAAAAACAAAACACATAAATTGGAAAGCCTACAGGAAGAGATGCAACAAAGTGCGCATAGACATGAACATAAACAATATTGAAGAAATTGATTCACAAAATCAAGAAATTACACCACTATATACAAAACTCAAAAACCACTACCATATACAACACTGCTAGAATAAAGGATAATTACCTACAAAACCTCATAAAGGATAGAAATAGATACAGACGGAAATACCAAAAAACAGGAGACCTAACACTATATCGCAATTTACTCACGACACGAATATAGAAATCAGGAACAGAAACTGGCATAACAAACTAGGTAACATAAAAACTGCCGACTACATGCTCTGAAACACGTATAAAATCATAAAGGGATGTAACAATAAAATACCAATACTAGGAAAAGAACAAACACACAGATGTCGAGAAAGCAGAGGCATATGGAGATAAATTTGAAACACACAATACTGCATTCAACGGCCATTCAATTTTCGGAAAAAGCATAACAGGCAAACAAAATAACAGAAAACTCTGCATACAGCGAACAAAATAAGGAATTAAACTTCTCACCACGCTTCATCTACAATATAATCAGAAAACTACCAAATAACAAAGCACCAGGTTAAGACAAAATAACCAACACGAAACTTAAAAACCTGCCTATTGAAGACAATAGTCCAAATTCTATTACATGTTCAAGGCATATACTCCCCACAATCCTGGAAAAATGCTAAAACAAAATCTATATCAAAACCAAATATTAATAGATAACTACAGATATCAGTTTACTAAATACCATAAGTAAAGTATTCGAAAAAATTTTACATCTTACATACACCTTAGAAATCACTTAAACACTAATAACATTATTGCTCTACATCAATTCGGCTTCAGAACAAAGCACACCAGTTACTCAGAGTCACCAATATATATTTGAACATAATAAAAACAGAACACCCAATTAGTGCTACTTAACATAGAAAAAGCATTTGACTCATGGTCCGATGCTGTTCAATATCTACATAGTAAATGACATCCCATTAATCAAAAACACGCAGCTAGCCGTATTTACAAACGACACAGCAATGTACGCAAACTCTTGGGAAGAAAACTACGCCACCAAGTACCTACAGAAACATCTAAAAAGGAATAAGCGAATACTTTAAGAACTGGAAGCTAAGAGAATAAACCGGACTACATTCATCAGGAAACAATTAGAACTAAAGGAAGAAATCGTAATTAACGAGCATGAAATACCTTGGACTAACACGGTTAAGTGTTAGTCTATGGCTTAGTAAAACAGCAAAATTAAAAGAGAAATCAAACTCACGATATATAAAACCTATATATAAAACCTATAGTTCGATAATAACATACAATTACCAAGTCTGAGCGGCTGCAGTGAAGTCGCATATAAATAAAATACGAATAATAAAAAACAAATTTCCTAAAATAATCCTAGGATTACACAGATTGGCAAATATACTCACCATCAACAACTTCATACTACAATCGCTTAACCGCTTGTATGATCAATGCTATGTAAAACCATTAATCAAAGATTTAAATAGGGCGAAGGAACCCAGGGCATAGCTAGAACTTCAAGGGACAGAAAAAAAGCGAGGCAATCAGTGCGTTAGTAAATTCAAAATTGCGTTAATCAAGTACATTATTAAATCAAAAGTGCGTTACTCAACATAATCAATACACTTTAAGCTGTAGTCGCTATCTCAGTTGTAACGTTGTTCTTATCTATGGTCACTTTTTTTGCTATAACCGCTATTACTATTATTTCAACTAATTATAATTTATACGGTTCAATTATAGCAATCTCCAATCTTCTATCGGAATCGTTGTTCACTTCATATCATCTCACCACGCGGTTACTATCCGCCTCAATTACAAGTGCGTGAATCAGAACCATATTACTTTGAGTCTATTGAGTCGAAACAAATATGAATAAAATTAGGGCAAGAGGACTGAACCGCCGAGAATTTAAGGAATAGTGTGAGCTATTAGAAATTGAATATGTGATCTTATTCTTTATTGTAAAGTGCGTTGGCTTTCCACAAGAAATTAAATAGATTTTGGAAATTGAAAGATTTAATTTATGACCCTTTAGTAGAGAAAAATGAATTGCCCGAAGAAAGAGACCTACGTTGAAAGTGAGTTTCTATTTAATTTGGCATTCTTAGTTGACATGACCAGTTATTTAAATAATTTGAACACTAACTTGCAAGGTGAAAATAAATTATTTTCGAACTTCGCAAACGAAATTAGTGCTTTTAAGATCAAATTAAGATTGTAGACTGATCAATTAAAATCTGGAAATTCAGTATGGGTCCACATCAGGATAGTATATAGCCATGATACCAACCAATTTTAGAAAACTCAACTGCAGTATATAGTAATTCACAAAAAAGAAAAAGAAAATCGATGATATTATAAATGTGGCCATTGAATCACTTTAAAATTATAATGCAACAGAAAGATCAGATGACCAATTTGACATGTAGAAAACTGATAGGAATGAAGGAAGCACTTCTGTTTCGTCGTCAGAGTCAGAGACAGTTAAGGTACGTGTCCATTTTCTCCATTACTCTCGAGAGTATTCTTAAGCGTTGTGTCCATTTGAGAGCAGCATTGAGAATTTTCATTCTCCGAGAAAAACCGAAATACTCCCCGAGAACTTACTATCCGATAAAACTCTCAAAACTGTGTCCATTTGAGAGTTCATTGTCTTTAGATCTACTCACTGTGGTGTAGTTTAGTTTGAGATACGAGTGTAAACAGTGACATCGCTGTTGTCACGGGATGATTACCACGGTGACTTGGCTAATACTAAAGTTAGGCTGTAATACTCCAAGTGTAACATTTTTAATATGAAATATCAATTTGTATAACCACGTATGATTATAATAACGAAGGGGTTTTGCAGGAGCACGCTAGAGAGTTAGACTTGAAGAGAAACAGTGCCTTTATTCGTCTTTTTACTTTGTATATATACGACTTCATGAGGTAAAGGAGGGATATCTCATGTTTGGTAACATCTGCTAATTATTGGGTTGGCTTCTGAGTCAGTAGAGTACTTTAGTTGAACTTGGGTGAAAAGGCCGTCTTTACACTATCATGGAAGTGCAAAAAATGTAATTGCCTCATAATTGCCCATAATATTTTAAGAAAAAAGAAAAATCAACATAAAAAGAAGAGTTCAATAATTTAAATTATTATATAATATTTAGTGTTTTAAAGGCCTTTATTTATACTAACAAAGATATATACACGAGTAACAATAACAACAATAATAATAATGAGGATGATCACGATAATACCGTGATTGCGTCTAAACACAAGACAGTATACGAAAGTAATAATTATTATTTAACGCGAGAGTTATGTAGGATACATTGCAGACTGCACACTCATCAGACGTGGACTATCGAATACTAGGCCTTTGAAGAACTGTTGTCTTAACGCGTCGAAGTCAGTTCTTTTATACTGTGACTCTTGTTATGTCCTTTCTCCTTAAGGAGACAGAAAGCGGGTGTTGTCTATGGTCAGGCCCATGAGAGGTTTTTTGACGATGAAAAGAATTTAATAATTTCAATTATTATATAATATTTATATAATATTTATATTTATATATAATATTTAAATTATTATATGAGCGAGGTCCCTTTACAATTTCCAATAGTCCTAGAATGCGTCCCTCGCAATATATTTTTTATTTGTTCATGTCGAGAACAATGAAATAGAAAGAAACGGAAGACATGAAAGTACGGTCAAGGAAAATCCCTGCTGGAGAAAATAATAAATTTGAAAGTTTTTATTCTTGGCTCGATATTTTTCGCATCAGTTTGGCTCTCGCTGTGTTTAGTTTAGATCGAACAATTTCTACTCGTACGAGAGTAGTACTTTCAGAACTTCGAATTCTGAGAGCAACTCCCCGAGAGCAGTATAATATTGTATTCATTTGCGAGCAGGTCGCGGCACGTCGACTCTGAGACAGTTAAGTGACTTAGTCTGTAACTCTCAGAACAGTATCCATTTGCGAGAAATGCTCACAAGAGCAACTCGTGACAGTTTTACTCTCCAGTGGACAGTAGAAGAAATAAAGCTAAAAGAGATCGGGATTAACTTTCAGGTCATAAAAACGATCAAACGAATTTCGTGATAGAGAAATTGAAAACAGTGATAATGATATTGATATAGTATTAGATATAAGAAGATTAAAGTAATAGATAATGAATCTGAAAGTGGTAATAACACCGCACAAGACTTCATAGATAGATAGTTCAGATGATAATTCAGAAATCTATTTTGTGTGGTAGACTTTGCAATATCACAAATCTCTGGTCTTAATTTTTTACTTGCCATGACATCTGAAGAAGTGAAGTTTCCTTTTCTTGCGTTTGAAAATCCTTGGTAGATCTTGAACTTGTTGAATTTTCAAAGAGTCTACTTATATTATCTTCGTCACAATGATCACAGTTGAATAGTATAAGACTACTACTCATGTTACGATTGTATTGACTTAAAATGAATACGAATGTGACGAGAATTATTCTGGGTCCTGATACATATGTATATATAGATTTTATATATATAGATGGATATCACATTTTCATGCATAAAATTTTATGTACCTATAAAACTTTTTAGGAATCAGTTTAGGAACTTTTTGAATTTACTGTGCACAGTAGTGTAATAATTTAATAATGAACTTTATATTTACTACACTCAAGATTTATTATCAAGTTAAAATGTGTTGATGTATTATCAAATAGTACATTCAAATGGAAACATCTAAATGAAAAAGTGAGACTTTAGAAAAAGTGAGAAATGAATTTAAGTATAACATAGATTTGCTTATATTAGTATATTGCTTTACTTTTAATTTATTGAATATTATTTTCTTTACGGTATATTGTAATTAAAAATTAAAAAGAATATTGAAATTGGACTTACTATATAAGTGCATAAGGAAATAGACCATGTCATAAAAATGTAACTATTATAAACGGAATAATAAACTGAGAATTATTAAAGCATAATTATTTTCTAAGAGGAAAATATTAAATTTATTAAAGGAAAATATTAAATTTATTACATTTAGTAATATAAACAAACTTGTAATTAAATTACAATATATGTTGCTATTTCTGTGAATTGCATCAAATGTTTTTAAATTGAAGAAGAAATAAATTATAGTATAAATAAATTTAAATTTTACAAATTAATATAATTTCATATTTGATGTTAATTTATAAATAAATTTATTGTGACAACATCCAAATCTTTATATTTTCTGAGTCTATTTTGTTTGCTTAATAGTAGATATTGCTTGTAATATGTAGATAATTTTTAAAGATACGGTGTTTATGAATATTATTGAATATTTTTAATTGACCATAGTTTTGGAATTCCGAAATCTAGATTTATTTTGCAATAATATTTTTTAATAAATGTCCACTAATCCAAATCGTATCTTGATGGTCTGAACATATCTTGGCTTCTTAGTTGATAAATCAATTAAGTTTTTCTTAATTTCCTCAATAGTCTTTCCTCAATTTTGTAAAAATTGACTTTCATTTAATACTTTGTAACAAATACCTTCACTTAATACTTTATAACAAATTAAGAATAAAATATAGCTTTATTGTAAAGAAATAAATAAATAAAGTGAAAGAATAATAATTATAATAACACAACTTAAAAGAAAAACTATATTTCTTTCAAATGAACTAATGAAAAGAAAATTAAGTGTTTACTTAGAGTGTAAAAATTATAATAACATAAAACAAAATATATGCAAATTAAAAAATAAATATAATTATATTACTATTTCCATAATAAAATTATTTTTTTCTATAATAAAATTAATTTTGAACTCATACTACTCGAGACGCTCGTATAATTTTAGTATTTCTTATACTATTATTACGTATTTTGATATACTTATTTTATATACGTGATATATTATATTTATATTAAAATCAGTAAAATAACGATCATTCGTAGAATGTTTATTAAATATTTACACAATTAGTCTTAAAATTGAGTTACTAAAAATTATTTTTAGATTTCACAAACAAGGATTTTTAGACTTCACAAGCCAAGAAATACATATCTGCACAGTGAGCGCGCATAAATTATATACACTAACTACCTTGGATTAGCCAATCAACGAGCAATACTAAAACCTACCTCATAGAAATTCAGTATTACTATACTACATATTCAGTATTGGACTCAAGAGCGATAGAGTGTATGTCATACAAAATATGTAGTAAATTTTTGTATCTACCGATTATTAATTGTGTGTAAATGTTAAATGAAAGATAAATTATTAGAAAGCTGGTTTGTAAATATTTTATAAAATGAAAAGATGTCCACTACTAATTAGTTTCCACTTCGTGTGAATTATTCTAGTATTAAAATTTTTTATGATGGGTAAAATGATAACCAGACAGAAGATTCTACATGTAGCAAAAGTAAGTTGCAAAAACATTTCTTATTTTATATCTTGCCCATTTTTATTATATTTTTGGTTGCGAAGAACGTGTGATATAACTTTATACATTCATATAAAAATAATGTATATTTGTAAATTTATATATGTATATAATATGTATATTTACATATTTTTCACATTTACTTAATCATATTGATTATGACTTTATTATATGTATAATTTTAAAATACAATTAAAAAGCATAAAGTTCACATTCATCACTTGTCAAAGTAAATATCACTTGTCTTTAATTATATATAATGGGTATTCCTGATGAGAACAATTAAAAATTATTGAACAGCATTTTTTAACAATTTTATTTTTTGAAAAATTACTTTATGATTTTGTGGTTATTATCTTCTATTTAAACAAAAATTATCTCTTATTTATTTATTTCTATATTACTTTTACTTTACTTTTCATACACTTTTTTAAAAGTACTTTATACTGTTCATAAAAATTTTAAAGATAATTATTTTTTGATTCCTAATTTCTATCTTTGTCCTTTTTTAATGATATGATTAAGTATTTCTTTTTAAAACTTGCATTATAAAGTCTTTGCTGAATTGATTTTGTTACGATTTTGTTATTGGCATTTATTGATATGTATCTTTGGTATTTATTGGAGGTATATTTCATCTAATATAGGAAATTTTCATATTTTATAGAATAGTTGTGAATTTCTATTACTGAATGATAATTTAGTTCCATTATAAATGATTGTAGAGTAAATCACTTTCAAAATGCACAGAGGAAAATAATTATATTAATTCAATATTTTTACAGTTCAATATTATGTTCATAATATTATATTCAAAAATAATCATGTTTCTGTCAATATTAACTGTTTCTTAAAAGTTTAATTTCATTTATCTAATTGGTCTTAATGTTTTTAGAAAACTTTTATAAATCCTATTCAGACATTTATAAAAAATGAAGAAATTTATAATAAGTGAATATACATTTTGTTATATTCAAGGAAACTTATTTTAAATTTTTTTTAACTTAAGAATTTAATATTTATTTCAATTTTCTCTGGGACGTACACTCTCATTGAAAGGGTTAATGCATATGCAGTTATACGTATTTATATAAATAAATCAACATGTCGTAAACAAACATATTAAGTATTTTTGAAATTAAGAATAAGGGTTAAGGGTTAAGGAAAGTAAGAATTATGTGATTTTTAATTAACTTTTTTGAGTTGTTAGGTCACTCTGAGTATCTAAATATATATAAGTAGAATTAATAACTTCTTCGCAAAAAAAAAAGAATATAAAAATATAAAAATTTGTTATAATTATTTTTTTGACAAATTAGAAATTACGTATAATACGAAACGCGCTGGTTTTCTTGATCGACATTTTCTAGAGTCAGATTTGCCGATCCGTGTAACTGGAGCGTATAACTACAATAGCTCACGAAAGTATTCGAACGCTTTCAATCTACATCGTTAACAAATAAAATGTACACGTTAGGTTTAAGTTTTCAAAATAAGATTGTAAGTAAAGTCACATAGGAATCTCGGAATGTATAAGTAAAATTACAAAAAAACCTGAGGACACACACACAGGATTTACAGGGCATTGAGTGTAAACATATCGATTTCGGACGTCACAAAAGTGTGCATTTTATTTGTTAACGATGTAGATTGAAAGCGTTCGAATACTTCCGTGAGCTACTGTATATAAATATGATTTTTGTTCAAGTTGACTTTTTCTCAGACTAGTTTAAAATCATAAACATTCAGTTTTAAACATACTTTAACGCTTATACTGTTGGTAGGTACATCTCTTTATTTCACTCGAGTCACTAACTTTTTAAACACTCTCGCTTTTTTTTTAAATAGGATGCAGTGTTTTTGTTTCCATATAATGAAAGAGCAAAAAATTGCGAATTCAGAACATTTCTTTTGAGTAACTAGTTAGTAATAAAGAAGCTGATAAAAGTTTATTTACAAAGTAAGAAGAATATAACATTTATCAGTTTCTTTATTTCTAAAGTGTCTTTATTACTTACTTTATTTATAAAATGTTCAAAATGATATTAGTCATTGCTAAACATTATTATTTTGAAATAATCATTTTGCTGCAAGAACAATTATAGCAATAAAATAGTTTACATAATCACCGAACTTAATACTTGAATGTTCCTCTTCTGGGACATCTGAAAGATATTTATATATCAAACGAAACTCTTCAAGATATAAAAAGTGCAAATTATTCGTACCTGCAACATTTTTAAATAGTATTTTTAAGAAAGATTATAAAGGGATACTAATGTTATGAATGGAAGTCAGGTAACGGTGGTTCTGAAGGATGCTGTGGAAGGACGGATGGTAAGGGTAAGGTGAGAGTGCGGTGAGAGAGAGAGCGCGATTGTTTGCGTTTCGTCTCGGAGTCACTGCCTAGACTCATCCATCAGTGGGGCTGATGGCAGCGACTCCTTACCCCAGACGCTTGTTGTAACTAAACCTACTAGGCTGGTTCGCACCCATCCTAGCGGGGTTCCGCACACTCTGCTGCTTAACGTCGAAGATCGGTAGGACATCGACGCTAGGCGCGCAGCCAATTGCGGCTTGTGCTAGTCGAGTGTTCGAAACCCGTATTTGAGGAATCCTAGGCCGCTACAATTACTCTTGCATTTTTGTTGAAAATTTAAAAAATATGTTATTTTTTCCATTTCTATTCAGTTACTAAAGTTATTAAAATTTTTCAATTACTAAAATTTGTGTCTGTGTTATTGACTTCGTTCGCTTTAAAACTGTTTACAATTCTATTCTTTTTTTTTTAGAATGATAACGAACGATCAAAGAGCAGATTTTTATTGCATTATGATTATTTATGCATCCATGAATGCAGTGAAATATTTAAATATTTATTTTTAACTGCAAGTTCGGAATGTAGTCCTAATACGTGCTTAATTTATTATTTGTTTGCGCTTTTGTTTGTTCACATGAAAATTTTTCCGAAATTTTTGAATCCGGGGAAGTCTTATTAAATAAATTATTGAAACAGTCCGCCGAACGTAGTGATTAACGATGACGTACAACTGTAGTGCCTGTTTGAAAGAATCCAGTGTCTTTTGTGTTTTTAACTGTTGAGATGAATTTTCGCATTTGATTTATCATCATGCGATATATTGATGCACACGTTATATATTTCGCATTCTGTTCCGTTCTTTTTAAATAAAAGTTTATTCTCGCATATATTCATCATTGAAAGTATAATACATCTTTTAGGTAATGTATTTTTATATATACAAAATTTAGGACCGTAATTTTAAATATATTTAAAAAATTGTTAGTTCAAAAATTTTTAAGGATTATTTTTCTCTCTCAATTGTATCGTATAATGATATGGAATAATATAAATGTTTCAACATTCAATCGTACGAATAAATTAGTAAATGAAAATCTAACTTAACTTAAATATAATTTTTATCCAAGCAACAAAAATGATAAAAATTAGGTTTGAAAAATGTTATCTTAATTGTTAAGTGACGTATTTTAATAGTCAAAGCGTCTGATAATCAGTGTTGAATGAGGATCAGTATGAGGATTAGATTTTTTCGCGATGGTTTTGAGTTAGTAAAAAAAAAAAAA
>KQ435923.1:14146-26667 GCA_001276565.1 Melipona quadrifasciata | reverse complement strand
TTTTTTTTTTCTTTAATAATTTATTATAGTTATGAAATATATAAATACTTCAATCAAAGTATGTGCCCTCCGCATCTATAACCTCTTCCTACTTTTGGAGCAAGTAAATTCTGCTTCGAAAGAATTGTCTGTTTTTTGATGCGATCCATTCATTAATCCAATTTTTGACTTCGTAGTTTTGAAAATGGATATCTTCCAGACCGTGTTGTATCAACCAAAAAAGATGGTAATCTCTCGGGGCAAGATCTGGAGAATAGGCTGGGTGAGCGAAAATCTCCCATTCGAGCTCTAACAGTTTTTCTTTTCTGTTAAAGCAATATGTGGCCGAGCGTTGTCATGGAGGAGGATAACTTCTCGGCGACTTGAAGCAATTGACGGTTATCAAATTCTCATAAAATTGTCTAATTGCTCTAGATATTGATCTGCATTGAGCGTTTCATTCGCGCGCGGTTTTAGTAACTCATAATATACGACTTCCATATCCCACCAAATGCAGAGCATAATCTTGTGACCATGAATGTTTCATTTTGGCGTCGATATTGACGGTTTCAACCCACGATTTTCTGCGCTCCGAGTTTTCGAAATAAATCCATTTTTCATCCCCAGTTACAATACGCCATAAGAAACTTTTTTTCTATGCCTTGCAAGCAAACATATCGAAATGTTTAAATATTTAAACGATTGGCAATGGTATTTCCGATCAATTTACGTGGAACTCATTTTCTTCCTTTGCCCATCGTGTGTAAACGACGTGAAATTGTCGATTTATCGACTTCGAGGTGTTCAACAAATTCTTTTAGTGTCTGAGGTGGGTTTTCTTTCAATAAAGCTGTTCATCATTGAACTTTTTCGGTTGACCTGACCGTTCTTTGTCATAATCATCGCCCCCACACTGTTTTCGATAGTGCAAAGTTACCATAAGTATTCTCAACAATTCAATGAGTTTCAGCTGCACTTCTTTTTAAGTCACAATAGTGTAAGAGTACACATCGGAAAAAAAACGTCAAGACATAGACTGTCGATGAGTGTCTGTGGGAAAACATGGCAGAGGTCAGAATGGCTGCGGTTTAAGAAATCACACAAAATGCAATTACATTCATAGTTAGCGGAAATTAATGCAACGCGCTAATATTTATATTATATAAGTATATAAATAAATAAAATATATAATTCCATTTTTTTTTCTTTGAAATATCCCGCGCCATTATTTTCTAAACTATTCATAAAAAAAAAAACTTGCTTGAGAGGAATGTCTTGTGATCACAAATCTTGGTCTAATAGACATGCTTTCGATATTTCAAGGTGACGTACACGTTCGATATTGCATGTGTACTCCTATATTAAGAGGTACGAAGTTCATTTTATAGTTAATTATAATTAGCTATCTATAATTTATGATCTTCCATACTTAAACAGATGTAAAATTTCCAACATTCTAGAATTATATTTGTTCTTGGTTTCATCCACTGTATTATAATATTTACATAATAAGATATCAAAAGTGTAGCCTTGAACAGGAAAATGCGCTGAAATTTCGCTAAAATTTCGCTGAAATTTTCCGGAGATGTATTGGTTTAGGATAAAACGGACGATTTTTTCCACGATTGAATGTTTTTTAGTCAGAAAATATATAATTCCCTATAAAAACTCGCCCAGTCAGTAGCTATTGTAGTGCGTGATATTCTGGGTGCGAATAATTCCTACACTCTTTTGAACTTTTATCTCGATTTTGTTTCTCAAAAGTGAACTTCTCAGCTCGAATTCTCTTTTCCGAACTGACGATTTTCTTTTTCCGAAGTTTTCATCAAGTCTCAATTTTTTTTCTAGATATTCCCAATTGACTAAATTCCTTTTTGATAGGTGACGCACTTTTTGCGCGGATGCAATTTCGTTGAAGACGACTTTTTCTTAATTGTTGATGACGCTGCTGGCTTTCTTCCGGACCCAATTATTATACTTTCGAGGTTGGAAACTTAAGATTTACGACGCTCGTAAATACGTTCGTAAAAATATTCTAGCACTTACTTTTCACTAAAGCTTGAAATGCAGATAATATTATTCTACGTACTAAAAGAACAAAACTTGGCTTTCTGAATTCAATATCTTCGTCGACGCATGTGTTGTAAATTCTCTTAACTTTCTCGTTCTAGAAAAATAACTTTCTCGAATATGTGGCTAGCCGCTACATCACCGCCTTGCCAGTGTAAACGCTATCTTAACTTAACTTATTTACAATTTTATAACTTCTTATCTATATATAATCTTATGACTGCTGATCTATTTACAGTCTTAAAACTAATTATACCGGCTATTTACAACTTTACCCGCGTACCTGCAGGAGGTCTGGGAATCTAACTCGTCTACTTGACTGAGTACGCACTTGTTCTTAGGTCGCAGTTTTTTGCGCCGTGTGCGTTGACATTTGCTTTTGCCTGCGTCTTTCGTCTTTGTTCTCTCTGAATATTAGATACTGTTGTATTTTTTTTTTTACTCTCAGTTTGACTACGTATATTTGTTCGATCGGGAAACAACAAGGAACGTGTCTTTATATGGTCCTATAACATGTATAAGTACGTGTGACGCTATCCTTCTTGTTGTGGGAAGACACGTCGGTTTCGTTAAAAGTCTCGTCAACAACCTACATGTATTCGTTTTCTCGTCTTCCTCGGCAGCCCGCGATTCATTTTGTTCCTCGTCAAAATCCAGACGCACCAGCACGTTCGTATTTCGTTGCTCCGTCGTAACGTTCACCCGCGATGATGTGTACGTCCACTTCTCCCTCAGGGCCTCTTGCGCCTGCGCACAGGAATACCGAGGCACGCGAATTAGCGATTCCGGGGATACCCGAGCCATACCCGAGCCATACTGTGCAAATTCGCGTCTGCCCGCATTTGTTTGTATGTGTGGTATCTTGCATAGGGTTCTCAGTATATGCTGTACATTCAAGAGACCGAGCGTAGGCTGGTGACCCCATCCCCCGCTGAAAACCCTTCACTCGTGGAGGACCTTCGGGAAATTCCAGGTGAATGGGATAAGTGGGTTACTTCCCGTATGGGACGGTCTACTTAGCTGATGATTCTTAAGTGGTGAAGCTTGGGTTTTTCCTTGCCCGCCGCATATTACAGCCGTGTGTGACCCTTCACAGCTGGTTGGGCGATGTTGGGTAGTGTTTTCGCGTATGCCCTAGAAGCAAGGACGCATATCTGGTGCCCGTGCGTGGGCCAAGATTTACATTAACTGTACGTCCACTTCCTCCGAGAAATCCTCCATCGCGATCGCCACGTCTTTGTTCTGCTCGGAATCAGTATCTAAATGGTGGAAATAGAAGGTTGCGCAGTTCTTCGATTTTCTGTCGGACATATTAAAAGAGAGTTCCTGAATTGTTCGGTGACGTTTCAGCTCAAATTGTCGTTCGATTGATCGACGTTTCCGGGCTGGCCGATCTGATCGCTCTCAGCGATGGCCGTCAAATTTGTTATCGGTACCGAGTCCATTATCGGTGATATATCATTCTCTTCGTCCTCGCTTAGCTTAGTGACTTTCCTCAATGTCAGTTTCTTCGCGCTGATCAACTAACGTGCTCGTGATACCATTAATTTCGTGAATTCCCAGTCCCTCGGACTGTGCGTCCATCACACAAAGCGGACATAATTCATCCTTGCGCGGGATCGCCGTCAGTCGCGCGATATCCAAGAATATTCCGCGATAAGCTGGTTGTATGGCGTGTTATCCACGATGATCCTCACGGAGTCTATCTTTATGGTAGCGATTCTCCCTATTGATGACAGCGACAGATTACCCTGTCTAGCATTCAGCCGCGTTTCAAGTCGACGAGCAATTCGAAGTGGCACAGGAAATTCGCGCCAATGATTAATTGGTTTCACCACTAAAACTCCGCATTGTTATTTTAAGATGGCAAGCAGCACCATTCGTCTGGACAATCCTCTTCTTCACCCAACTCCAGTACGTTCGTTGTTGCACCGTCGTGTTCTTGTTGCACGGTTGAATTTTCAGAGTGGGTTGAATCCTTCAATGAGGACTCTCGATGACAAGATCTTCAGTTCAGTTGTCTGTATGATATTCTATACTAAACAGTTCCCTGGCAGATGGACCACTCCAAATTTCACGGTAAGTGTGGTAGATGTAAATTCCACTTTATTTACTCCATACCACTCCTTGATAGCGCGGTTTATATTTTTGCACCTATGTCGTGTGCTTCGGTTAGATTTATTTGGTCACTAATGTGCATCTGTGACTAAGGCTGAGGACAAGATCAGGTTTACGAATCGCATCAGATGTTTTGAATTGGAGCTCATCGTGTATTGTGTCAAACTTCTTATCGAAGGCTCGTTTAATAACAAAATGGGAGCATTGTGCCTATATCTATATCCTCGTGAGTTCGGTGGCATTGCTGCAACACATGGGCAAGAGTCTCAACAGCATTGCAACCAGGTCAGATAGGCATTGCGTTAATTCTGAGTTTGACTGAGTTAACAAAGTCTTCTCCCTGATAATAGTTTGTTTCCTGTAGTATATTGATGTTTTTCCCGAGTCTTTGAGACTACGTCCGTCGATACTTTTGTTCTTTTTATTACTTTTTTCCATAGTTTCTATTTGTTGACGCAATGTCTTCATTGCCAACCAGCAATCTTTCTTTGTCTTCTTTCGCAATAATACATAAATGATAAATACATAAATAAAAAATAATAAATATCACTTTAATATTCATGTGATTATTATTTGTTCCTATATGTTCCCATATGTTCCTATATGAGTCGGGTATCTATTACTGTGTTGATACAATATGGGTGAGGACCTGGGTCTCAACCATCACTTTGTGTTAGTACAGTATCGGTGTGCCGTTCGGACGACTAAATATGTATTAGTGGAATATCCGTGTGAGTCAAAAGTGACCCTCGCACAGCAATCTTCAGTCAAAAAGTTAAAGGCTGCAACCCTTGGACCCTCCGCCGGGACACTCCCGTTCTGAGCGTGCAGAGGGATTGACCCCTCCTGTCGTTTCCCCAACGGTGCACTCGTACGGCCAGCCTGCCTATCAGGTTCCCTTCAACAATCTCTTTAGCAGTCGTAACGTGCCACTATTGCACGGCAATCCACCATCACTGCTACTACCACTGACACCAACGCCGTTATTGGCACTGTTCGGTCTCACCGAACAGGCGAGGGCCAGAAGGCCGGGCGGTTCATGTATTTAGACTTCGCGCCGTGCGCGCACATATTCAACCGGCACGCAGTCAGTTACGCCAAATACGCTAAGCGAGATTGATCTATTGTTTCGTCATCGCGCGGTCCTATGATTGGCCAGGTATCGATTGCGTGATCCTTTTTTGCTTGTTTGCGCCTTATTTCGAACCTTCGAGATCCTTCGAAGTGCTCTTACAGTTCATTAGAAGCTCTCTTACAGTGCGAATCGAGTTTAAGTGGTGCGACAAGATAATTATACAGCAATCCAGTCCTACTAACTCCAATGCTTCTGAATTCAATCCTATCGATCACACCTCCTACTCATCATAAATCCTACACATTCAAAAATCCAATCCTTAAATTGAACCAGCTGGTCTTCATTAACGTTGAAGGTCAGCAAGCTACTGATCAAATTTGCGATTTTTATTGCGTAAATTCGGGTCGGCACGCGACAGGCACTGTTTGCGAGAGTTCCATCTTTCCGCCTCCGACCCCCTCTACCTGGGTCACGGAGTGAGGAACTTTCCCGAACGTTGCGTCTTGGACAAAGGTTTTTACGTAGCGACTTCTTGGCCCGAAATAGAGAAACAAAGGACTAAGCATAACTGTCTTCATGCCCAAATATGGGCACATCGTACGACTTCCACACCAGCCTTTGTTCTATTTCGAGTCATGTGACTACCCTAAGGTAGGGGAGCCGAGATGATTTATACGGGTTCCTCGGCTCCAGAACAAAAAGAAGCGTCTGAACCTTCGAAGAGTTAACAACTATCAATCTAACGAGCCTTATCAATACGCGAGTCCGAATTCAGTGAGGATTCCTATAACAGACAAGCAATCACGATTGCTCTAACAAACTAATAGCGAGGGCTAACGCCTCACCCATACTAGCGCATCAAAACAAAAAATACAGTCCACTAAATCATCAAACAAAATCTCGTCACGCCACCGCACGCGCTATCAAACACTGTTATTATTTTTCTGGCCACTATTACAGTCACAGTGTTCGTTGATAGTTCTACTTTCGTCGGCGATAACACCACTACTATCACCACCACAAGCTTAACGCAACGACCGCAGGTATTGACAACGTGAAAATAAGCAGTTACCATGTCTCGCGGAAGGCTGAGCCATTTCCTTACCGCCAAGC
The DNA here is from genome assembly GCA_001276565.1 of Melipona quadrifasciata. NCBI lineage: Eukaryota > Metazoa > Arthropoda > Insecta > Hymenoptera > Apidae > Melipona > Melipona quadrifasciata. The sequence goes on along the minus strand of KQ435923.1, from coordinate 20,312 downwards.
GCGTCATTGAGTCAATTTTCTTTAGTCTACTCAGAGTAGTGTTTCCCAAGACCAATAGGTGGTAGAGGCTTGGTAGCACTATAACTCGAAGAGCGAATAACCTTTGTTGAGGTTCTAAAGGCGCTTTAAAGGTGATTATTTTCAGTGTATCACTAAGGTGTTTTTCCGGATTAGCAGAGGTGTGTCTCTCAGGTGTAAACGGGATTCCCAGATATTCCCATTGGCTTTCGCGCTGTCCAAGGCAGGTGAATCGAATTTCAGAGTCCACTACAGACTTTTTCAATGCGTACGTTTCTGATGGCCAGAATGACGGTATTAGTGACGTTAATTAAAAGTCCACACTGTGCCAGGAAGTCAGACGCCGTGTTGATCGTCTGTTGAAAATCACTAGGAGTTGAGGCAATAAAAATTAAGTCATCTGCAAAAGCAAATGCGTTGAAATGGTCTTCAATACAAACGCCAATCTACGACGATATGAGATTGAAGAGTCTATCGATGACCGTGTTAAAAATTATAGGAGATAGGGGGATCTCCTTGTTTAACTCCACACGACGGGCTGAATTTGTCGGACTTCCAGCCCTCATAGGTCAGATGTGTAAGGCTACGTTTGTAGCTGTCTATGATATAGCGGATTATAAGTTTCATATGCAGAGTCTCTTCAATGGTCTTATGTGACACAGAGTTAAAGGCTGTATAGTAGCTATTGTAGCACGTGATGTGCAAATAACTCGTACACTTTTGGGCTTTTATCTCGGCTTTTTTTCTCAAACTGAAGTGGACTTCTCGAACCGAACTCAGTTCGAATTCTCTTTTCCGAACTAATGATTTTCCTTTTCTGAAGTTTTCATCAAACAACTCGGTTTTTCTCCTAGACACCTAATTGACTAAATCGTTTTTAAGCTTTAGTTAATTAGGTTTCGCATTCCTCGCGCTCGTGACCAGTGCCAAAAAACTATTAATCAGAACGGAACACAACGGCCTAGAGTCACTCGGGGACAGTCCCGAAGAATAAAGCATAAAATACAAAGTACAGACAAAGAGAAATGACACGCAGGAAAATAAAAGAACGGATACAACAAGTAGCACCAATACAATAGAACACACTACGCTGTATGATACAGATTTAGAAAGAAAAAAAAAATAAGACAAATAGTGAAGCAAGGAAAGACTAAATCCAGCACCGACACTAATAACAAAAAGAATGAAACCGAAAACAGAAACTCTCAGAACCTCAATACAACAAAAAGCACAAAAAATTTATGATACGAAGAATTGTTACAACAAAATGAAAATCTATACAAAATAATAAAAAATCTCTTAAAATGCGTTGAGGATATGACAAACAAAATCAACGACAAGAGAAGCCTTTCTCAAAAAACATAGAAGCATATGGAAGACATAGCGGAAGGTGATAAGGAAAAAGAAAATAAACGTCTATGGATCACAGTTTCATCGCCCAGAAAGCTGCGAGGCAGCAAACAAACAAAATCGGATGATACTCAACTACAACTTTCAAGAAAACGGGAGGCCATCCAGAGACCAACCATATCTTCACCAAGCACTCCAGCCCCAATCCAATTACAATTACAACTCGATACATCGACTACTTCGAACAACAACCCGAGCAACAACAATCAAATCAAATCCCCACCAATAATTCTGCATGAAAGCTCATTAAAACAAACAGTAAACATACTAGAAAAAAAAATTAAAGACTTACATAAAACGAATAACTAATAACAAATAGCTTGCAAGATACTCAAGCAAAACAAAATCCAATTTCTTACATACACACCGAAAACCGAAAAAAGCCAAACCATTCTTTTAAAAGACCTGGAAGGCGATTTCTTTTTTAATAAAAAAGAACATTGAAAATTTAAAATTCGTATAAGTAAAAAAGTTCAGCACAAAAGAATTCATAGTAGAGAATAGATCTTTCCTAATATAAATTGTACAACTATCACCGGACAGCAACATAAACAACTTAAAATAGATCAGAACACAAAATAGAGAAAATAGAGATAATATAATCATAAAATAGAGAAAGATCGTCAAGAAGGACCTCATCTAGTGCATAAAATGTCAAAGAATTGGCCATATACTAGCTTCAAACTACAAGCTGGAATACCGTTGTATCAACTGCAACACTCTCCATAATCCAAAAGAATGCTCTCGCAACGGGAAACCCCAGCCTGACTCTCAACTTTACTCCATCAACTGCAAAAGTTTTGGATATCTCGCCTCATACAAAAGATGTTTGAAACTAAATGAAAACTAAACTTAAACAAAAAATTGAACAAAACAGCAGCCATCAGGGCAGAGAAGGAAAAAAAACAACAAATTAAAAATAGGCAAGAAACACAATAGCAAAAGAAAAATCTAGGGGGAACAGTCGCACATATTATTTCAGCTCCGCAAACTCAAAACATATTAATAGAGCAAATAAAAACAATCATAGAAACAACGGTACAAATCCAGCTTCCAAATCCATCATACTCCAGTACAAAACAATATTGGCGCACTAAAAGTATATCCCAATTCAGATACAGACCTAATTATAGAAGCAAACTTAAAACGGGACAAATTACAAACAAAGATAAAAATCTTATCACCTCAGAATCACAAGACAAACTGAACATACAAGAAACTAATTAATAACTTTGTACATATAAAAAGTTTTATTTAAGTACAATAAAAGTATATTTAATTAATTAATAGTACATATAAAAGTATATTTTTTTATTGTATTAACTCCGAATGTCAATTGCACTAACGAAATATAAGAAAAGATTAATATTTAGATGAAGTGTCTTATCGCTTCAAAACGTACACAGAAACACTAACTACACTTTCCGGAAAGAGAACGTAGTAAAGATATCAGCGATACTTTTCATTTTGAATAGATTTAAGCAAATAAATTTGATATTAATTTAAAACTACCATATCCGAGATCAATGTATACAAAATCATGAAAGTAGTTTTTGGTACTTTTTTAAAACCTCAAATTAATGTTGATAAACATTTAATATAAAGAAATAAAATTTGATTGTTAATATTAAAAAAAATTATTCTGCAAGGTTTTATAACGCAAAATTATAAAAATCAAAATAATTCAATAAACATTTGATGAACTACACATGTGTTAAGGCCTCCAATGACGTCGATAGCGAAATGATTTAGAAGATACCAGTTTGTCATTGATCTTACGATATCTCAGAGTAAAGCTGGAATCGTACAGAAATCTGATATATTTGCCGTAACCAAACTCTATCGAATCGTGGATTAATTTTTGGAATGATTCTTAGAGAGAATAACCTCTCGCTGCCTGTGAGCCTGTTTACAAAAATTGGCTAGCTGGTAGTAGCTAATTGGGCCGATTTTGATTGTCCTAATGTAATCCGTTAAAATGATGTGAGTCAAAATATCGATCGAAGGAGTACTTGAGGATATAAAATGAATAGACCCGTTGGTCAGCGACCGAAGTTGACAACAGTAAAAGCCCTCGATACAACAATCACGATGGAGCGTAGTAGATGTTAGAACTTCTTGTCAAAAAATGAACGAATCGTTGTTCGCGGTAAATATAAGACAATAAATTTCTTCATATCGACAAAACATCCTGAACCGTTCTTTGTCTATCAGCAAATTATATTTCATAAAAACACAGTATTATCTATGTATATTGCGACCGTTTCGGTAGTCGGTAAACGGAAGTCGCTATTCAAAATTTAGTGGCGACATGCATAATACTTCCGAAGGACTTGCTAATTATCGCGTCGATGTAAATTGAGAATTCTTTATGAATTCTTCAACTATTAAAGTTAATTCAAAATACGTTTCTTTGAATATTTTGCGTTCTGATTCATGTTCCGTTGTTGTATCTGTTCCATAGACTAACAATTCAATACCAGTTACTGTACCGTATTGAAGGAATCCCTCAATGTTTGATTCGAAACGTTTCTGTAAAGCCGCGATCGAACAAGAGTTCCATGACTCATCGAAATACCACTTAAATCGCGTGTGCTACTTTAATTATTCCCAGTTTGAAGACTAATGTTTCTAATTCCGAATCTATATTAGTCTCTAGTCACCAAATTAAAATGCTTAGATGTGAAAGAGATGTGAAAGAGATCAATGGTGCTGATGTGTCCGTGAATCTGTTCCCAAAACTTTTGCCTTGATTGTTGGCTTCGTGTTAACTTGCCGTTGAAGTTGTCTCGAAATCCGAGTAGGACTCCACCTGAGTACTGCGAACGCTTTACCTGACGGTTGCTAGATTCCTCGTGTGTCTTTAGGCGGCTTGAATGAATCACATTCAATCCGTGTGTTCGTCACAGATCTTTAAATAATTTCGCATTTTGTTCAGTATTATGAACAAGAATATAACAAGTGTAAGGTTTTCCCTGGTTCCGATCGCGCTTAGATCCGTTCTTTGAGACGACGGGTGTTGTCAGTGATTTAATGCACAGAGTACCCTGAATTGTTCGCGCGCAGATATATGCACCTCCTGTATACCTTTTTTGAAACATCAGATAAAGCTTTGCTTCCAAAGAAGTCCTCATTAATGACAGGCGAAAGATCGAAAAGTATATTATTAGATATAAAGGTATAACATAAGATTGCGATTTTTGAGAATTTATAAATACATGTCGCTGCATTGATTCATTCGACGATAATCTAATTCTCTTTATCATTTGCCTTAATGTTTTGACATTGATAGCAGCAGGAGCTGCTAATTCGAATATTCGCTCGCGCATTTATCCCCTTTATCACGCACGGAATGACTTGTGGACCTTGAAGTGACTCTAATTGGACTTCGAAACCTTCATGTATTATATCCCATGATATCAAAATCCTCGTGACTGTTTCCTATTTTCGAAACAAACGATATTGCCATATGAACGGCAGTTTCGTTTGATATACATTGACTAAGCGCAAATTCCGATTCGTAGGAAGTCGTTGTTATTTGGACTTGTCGTGTTTCGTCTATGACTTTCGCATTAGCCAAATGATTCTCAATTTTGTGGAACTCAATAGAAAGAGAAATGTTCCAATGCGGCGGTGACAAAAAGATTAGGACCTTCGCTCTCATAACTTGCTAATATTCTGTCTGATTTCCTTACGATCTGCACTTGCTCGCAGGTCGCTACATTCTCTCTAGACTAAGTTGAAGTCTCGCTACTATTTCCTAGATTTTTACAATCTGCCTCCTTGAAACCTTGGTCTTTACATACACAAATATTTATTCTCGTATTTTAAGTCATAAACTTGGGTGACTAAATAAATATTCCCAAGCCTAACCTTCGCTACAAATTTCGCTACAATATTTCAAGTGGTACTTAGTAAGCGACAATTCGAAATATTATAATATAATATAACGATTCGGAATATTTTATTCTGCTTCAGAAGATGGTCAAGAATGCCTGTTCTAACTGTGTGATTATGGGAATAGATGGGTGATGTGCATTATATGCGGTCTTAACATATATTGATATTATTGATGATTGATTGATACGATGATAATTGATGATAATTATGTTAAGTTTTATCTGATTCTACTGGATAATATTGTTAAATCTGTGTAACTTGGTGGTCACTAGGATGTAATGCAGTAATCCGTCGAGAGGCCAACAAATTGGTGGTACATGATCCTTCTTGACGATGTCGAGGGATATTATTCGCAACTCCGTTGTTTCCTTCGTATGCCACTTGCTGCGAACTACTAGTTAGTTGAGATAATCTTTGTGCCATCGTGTCCAAAAATGTTTAAACCATTTGTCGGTTGGTGATGGTTGTTATGGATGTCAACTGTAAATTCATGGGTTTGGACTGTTTTTATGATTTGAATAATTGCTGACTGAATTTTTTTGATGGTTAATGTCCGTGAATTCTGGGAGACTTGGTGGTGTTATAATGAAATCGAAAACAATACGCAATAGTGCGTGCTAATTTTTGCATGGATGAAAATCTTTGTATTATGTCCCGATATGAATCTAATGATATGTTTGATCCGGTATTTCAATGGGACTTACTTTCTGTGTCGCCCACGTGTCTGTATCGTTTGTTAACCATTTCGGCCAACGGTTTATATCAAAGGCTTTTATTAATTAGATCTGCAGGATCAGTGTCTTTGGAAAAGCTGTCTGCGGGATTGTGCTGCGATGGT
>KQ435922.1:4820588-4838945 GCA_001276565.1 Melipona quadrifasciata | reverse complement strand
CTCATCAAGTGTATCATTCATTAATCGTTTCGTTTAGCAAGATGATAAATATTTCACGTTTTGTTTATATATACTATTGCCATAACATTCGCGATGCTTCTTATAACTAAAACGCGTAAATAAATTAGAAGCGTGATTCTACGAAAATCGTGTGTGAAGATTACCACATCCTAAAGGGAACAAAACTTATTCCACTCATAATTGTAATAATAATAATAATAATAATAATAATATATTTTTACAGTTCGATATTCCTATGACACTTTACATTTTATGTAATCGATTTCAGAATCTGTTCGTTGAACAAATGAACATTTGTCCAATGATATTTGTCTTTCTTGAAATATTCGAAGTTCGCAGGTACTCGCGAAAATTTGATATATATATATATATATGTACACCGTGGGTGGAATTGTTACGCGAAATGTTTGTCACAGTTCGGATTATTTGGAAGGCAAATGGCGAATCGATATGGAAATTGGTATTTTCGACGGTTTCCAGGATTTTGTGGTTACACGTGATGTTTGACCGGGGAGTAATATCGTCACGATTAACAGAAGAATTTGGATCTCGTTGATATTAGATGGATAGTTTTCACATAGACCGAGAATACACGCCTGTTTTGACGTTTTGGAGCATCTTGTAATGAAAAGTGGACGGTGAATCTGAGACTGATAAATAAAACGCGTCGCTGAACGCTTCTACGTACATAGAAAAGAAAAAATTTCGAAATTTTGCACACGCCACGCGTTTAATTTAATTAAATTAACATGATTATTCCAAGGAAAGAGTTGCACGACGTTCAATAACCAACTTGGATAATTAATTGCTCTTCAAAAATATTTACAACTTTTACAATCTAGATAAAGGGAACGTTTCAAAGATAGCTGATCAAAGTTTAACTTTTGTTTAGAAAAATGATTTTATTCTTCGAAAAACTTAATTAAAATTATTAATTCCAATTACGTGGAGGTTACTGCGTAAAACACCCGCGTTTCTACAATAACAATTAAAATTAAGCCAATCCATTCACCAATTGCAGTATTATTTCATTACTTCGCTACCTCGCCAGTTGAAACTACTACTATTCTACTATTTCACTGTTTGAATTTAATTACCATTGAAATTTATAAGTATAAATTTGATAGAGTCGTCGATTATTTCAATTAATTATGAAAATACGCTCTGAATATCTTTATTATTTTATTATTTTATTGCCTCGCTATCTCAGTTGGAACATCTATTATTTCACTATTTAAATTTAATTTCCATTGAAATAAGTGTAAATTTGACGGGGTCCCGCCACATTTCAAACGTCGATTGCAATTACGAAAATACACCGACGTCCTCTCAATTTGCTATTTCGAAACAATCGAATCACACGATGATCTCTTAACGTTATCATCTCTGTTATCGCGGGAAAGGAGGCTCATACCGTTCGCGACAGTGATAATTGAAAAGAAAAAAAAAAAGAAGAAGGAATTCCTCGAATTCTTGGCTCGAAGGAACGCAGTTCACGCGAGTTATCAGTTCCTCTCGCTGGCAGCTGCGATCGCGTCCGAAATTCTATTCGCAAGGCGAAAATGGAGCAGAACTCTCTCCCTCTCGCGCATTTTTTCCCTCCTCTTCGAGATGCGATCCAGTCTTTAAATCGCAAGACACGATCATCTCTCTCGCTTTGTGCCTTTTTCGCTCGCTCCGCTCCCTGTTGCTGCTGCTCCCTTCCCTCCTGTTTTTTTTCCTCCTCTCTTTCCATCATCGGAGCCGACTCCCTTTCTCGGCCCGCTTAATGAAATTCGACGGCGACAGACCGTGTAATTACCGGCTCTCGCGGACACCGCCGGTTGTTTACCACTCAATTCATTAACCGACGAATTTCGGATAATTGTCCGAAAAAAGAGAGACGCGCTATCGGCTCCAATTTCAATTTCGTTTTTTTTTTATTTTCACCGGTTCTTCGTACCGCGTCGTCACCTCTCGCACTGCACGTGTGCTTCGTCTGTTGCCCCGTGGCGAACGAGTTGATTTTTGTCAGTTTGGTGCCGTTTGGAACGTCCTTTATTAACCTCCTTACTTTGATTTTTCATTAATTTCTTTTATCGATGTCACATGAATATTTCGCAGTCTTTCTATATTTTTTTTATTAATTTCTTATTAATTTCCTTTCTCGACGTTTGTCTCTTCACTTCGAGCTTCTGGCTGGTTCTAGCTTCTTCTCGTGTAAAATTATTTAACGCGGTTTCAGTCTTCGTTTCGAACACTAGACGAAATTCCTTGTTTCTCAGAAGTTTGGAACATTCTTTGCCTCGTGTAATTTGCGATAACAATTACAGTTACAAATTTCGATTCGAAATTCATTGACAGTCCCGGATTGACTTTATAGTTTCAACACTTCAAAACAATATCGCGAGTAAAATACTTACTCGCGAGAGATTTGCACAAGGATGTGCATTTTGCTCCTTTTGAAAACCCTAACATGCTCCGAAATTTCAAACGAAGTCGTTTCAATTTTATTAAATTTCGATCGATTTGCTTTAAATTTCGAAGAATTCAGACGATCTTGTTAGAAGTTCTTATCTTTCAACACTCTTTAGATATATGTATATAATTTTCTCAGGAAAATGTTAGACTGAAATACCTTGCCAAAGATCCAAAGATCCATAAAATGCTCCGACCGAGGGAGCAGCACGGAAAGGAAAAGAAGAATTCGATTAACCATTAACCCTTTCCTCTCCTCTCCTCTCCTCTTCTCGTTCGAGGAGGTTTCTACCTGTTCGCGATTATTATATACCTCCCGGACGAAACGAAAACTCGCGGAGCTTTTGAATTTTTCGGGTACGGAGGCGTGGGGAATGTGGAACAGAGCCGAGGGGAGGGGAGAGAAAACCTAAAAAATGTTGAAATTTCTCGTCGGTCGACACGTACGTATGCATGTACTTACGTATCGTCGAGTTCATCGCGCTCCTCCGGCGGCTTTTCTAGGACAGCCAGAATTACCCGCGATTCATTGTGCCGCGTTTTTTTCTTTTTTCCCCCCCTTTCTCTCTCCCTCTCTCTCTCTCTCTTCATTATACCTTCAATCCGACGTCGGGTTCCGCGATGAATTAATAAATCACGCCAGGTTCTCGTTGCATTTCTCTCGTGTATAGCAACCCGAAGTAGGATGCTCTCGACCGAGGATATCTTGATCCGAAATATGACGTAGCCTCGCAACAAGCATCGCGAGAGTACGCGTGTACGTGTTACGTTTGAATAACGCGCGAAGGATGGGTCACTCGTTTCGAGATGCGGAGGAAACTGGGTCGCGTTCTCTCGCGACGAGATTGAATAGAGAGAATTTTAGGTAATTATGCAGGCGGAGCGCAAGAGTGTTGGGAACGTTTGAAACAGCCACGAGAAGAAGGAGATACGCATCGGATGGGGAATCTTCTCGTGTATTGAAGTAAATGTGAAACACGGAAAATCTTCGTTCGAAAAACTGTTGAAATTGACTTTCCCCCCTTTTCTCGCAGATTTTTCATTCGTAGACAGCTTTTGTAAATGTATAGCAAAGTAAGTGTATAATAAGTTTATAGTAGGTGCGTTATGTATAGAATACTTCGTTGTTGCGAGTAAATTATTTTTAATAGAAATTTGAAGATGCAAGGAAATGCATAATATTTATGTAGATACATAAATACACGGTATACCTAAATGACTCTGTAGGGGAGAGTCCTTTGTTCTTACAGTTAATTATCTGCATTATTGACGAAGAAATAAATTAATACAATCGTCCTTAGCAACGTATTCCGGCATTGCTTTTAGATATAAGTTGTACGTTTAAGCTGCTGCTTTGCGCGACGAAAGTTACTTTTCATAATGGATTTCTTATTTTTCCGTCGAGTAAATATTCTTGTTGCATCACGTACGTTATTCTTAGACTATTGGGTATATACAAGTGCCCCAGTTTTTGCGATTTATTTTGCATATTACGTGTCAAAGCTGAGTTTTGTTCTACGTGCCTGTCGCGCAGTATCGGACAAGTTTAAAAAAAACTATTTTTCTGATCAGAGTTCTTGGGTCTTTTCTCCCTTGCTTCTATATAGAAAAATGGAGTTAAAGAGAAGAAAGGAAAATGGACGCGGGACGACATGAAAGCGGCTTTGAAAATACTGCTCGAGGAGAAAATGACTATGAGGCAGGCCGCTGAAGCTTTCCACGTTCCAAGAAAGAAAAACATCGATTATTTCGCTTCTAACATTTGCAAGCACGTTTAAATAAAAGTTTCGTTTCATTTTAATGTCTTTTTATTAACATTATTAATTATACAGATAAAATCTACTGTTTGAGCAGGTGACAATTTTCGGAATGTTGCAAATTATTACGCGAATTATTAATCCTTGTGATAAAATTTAACAAAAACCTCTTACCAAACGTACCATTTTTAACTAGGTCTAAAGATTGGGTCTAAATCAGTCTAATAATTACCGATAAACAATGGCAAAATTACTATATAAGTACTCCCAATTTGCTGAGCTGAACTGGATCTAAAAAATTGGGTCTAAAAACATCGGCAATAATTATCAACGAACAATTATGCAAACATTATATAGACATTGCCAGTTTGCTGAGCTGAGCTGAACTGTGTCTAAAAATTGAGACATAAAGACTCGGGGATCGTCGAGGCGCAGGGTTAACCTGGCCGACTGAAAGAGAAGAATCATCCGCTTCCGGGGCCAGGTGCGAGGCCCTCGCCGTTAAGCGCAGTGAATCCCCGCGCGGTTTCACCTTGCCCCTTGGACGATCACGTCGCGACGATTACACCGCGGTGGAACCGCGGCGGATGAAAAAGCGGCCCGGTTGATCGGGGCCGAGAGTCGGGGGATGAGCAGCACGAAGGAGCAAAGAGCGTGTGCTGGCATCGCGGAGGGCAGGTGGAGCTATTTGGAGAACAGCCCACTCGAGAGAGGCCACCGTATTCTCCTCTGGCCTCGCCGGTCGTCGTCGCCGTCGACCTCCTCTCCCTTCTTCCATCTCTTCTTCCTCTTTCTCTCTTCTCTTCTCTCTCTCTCTTTCTCTCTCGCTTTCTCTCCTTCTCTCTCGCTTTCTCTCCCTTACGGTCTAGTTGCCTTGCCGAACCCGCAGCGTTGGCAATGTTGCATGCTACCACGGGCCGTGGTGCGCTGCTACTACGGCCAGATGCTCTTCCTATATATCCTTGCGGCAGCTGCGATCATCCTGTCGTCCGTGTCTACCCAAGACGCGCCGAGATCCGCGCCGTCGCCGGATTACGGGACGAAGAAAAGGGAACGGGAGGGGGAGAGAGACCCCGAGTCGTTCGCTGAAAGCCGGGAAGTTTCCAGCCGGGGAATTTTCTTCGTCGACGAGTTTCGGATGTATTCGTATAATTTCACTGGCGATCAATTTTCCGGGGTTTTGTTACTACATTACCGCGCGAAAGAGAGTTTAACGCTAGAAGCATTAACCTCTTGCGCTGGAATGACGTGCCACGCACGTTGAAAATTTTTTTCTCCAAAATTGCAATATTTTCTCAGCTTTTAGATTATATTGAGATATAACAAAGCGAAATAAATAATAAATTTATTGTTTCTTAGTAATTTCTATACAGCGATATTATTCCAGCCGCCGAGTTTAAAAAGAAAGCGACGAATTATTGTATACGGTTCGGTCACTCGTTATGGTCCGCGAATCAGTTGCCTGGCGCAAGAGAAGAACCAAAGCCCTCTTCGTCGTGGAAATTTTAAAAGTTTCGAACAATTTCAAAATGCAGAGAAGGAGAAACATCAAGTCAATGTTAATGATCGAATTCCCGGAAATGGAAACGCCAATTCTTGCTTAACCTCTTGATGTTCAATGACATTTCTGGGACGTTCGCAGATTCATACGGTATATAAGGAATATATATACGAAAGAATATTTTTCTACATGTTTCGTATGGCTCTCTTCAACTATATCCCACGTCCTATATTCTAAGTTATCTACTTCGTTTAATTTAATTTAATTAATTCTTATATGTCAAAGGGAATAAAATGTCAAAATAAAAATTACAAACGTTACAAACGTACCGTCCACCTGAAATATTAGAATTGGAAAGTATCTCTAAAAAAAAGAAGAGAATATTATAGACACGAAGCTAAAGTCGATCGAAATTCCCAGAATGACGCTAATTCCTACTTAACCGATCTTTAACGCGAAAGAACGATGATCCTTGGTCGGCTATAACAGCTCCCGACCAAGTTCTCCCTCTACAGCGCCCTCGAACCCCTAAACCACCCTCGCTCAACCTACCCACCCCTCCCCTCCCATCTGCGACCTCTATTAAGCGTTATATTCCGCTATCCAGCAGCGATGGAGGATAGTTCCAGTGTATTGGCATGCTGAAATACGGGGCGCGTTCGAAGCGCGCCGGCAGCCGTCAGGGTATTGATTTACAATGCTTACTCCACTCCACAGCAACTCCCATAACTACAGACCCCTTCCTCTCTCCCTCTCACTCCCTCTATCTCTCTCTAACTCTAACCGTACACTTACTCGTTGCTCCACTATATAATCTTTCTTTTTCTCCCTTCGCGTTCTAAACCCCCCCCCCCCGTCGCGGTTCGATTCATTGATCTACCGAGCGAGTATCCACCAAGATCTCGAGGAAACGCGAGATGATCGCGGGGCTGTTGGTCCCCGTCAGACCGATGGGATCGACACGATCGGCGTGACCTGGTTGCCTTCGAGATAAACGATCGTACGGCCGAGATCTCGAGAAAAACGCGACTGGCGATCGTATTCTCTTATCACGGTCGATATTCGAACGAAGTAAAGGGGCGAGGGGTGAGACGATTAAATCGAATTAGAGGAGCTGGTTGTCGGTGATTAAACAAGGCCAAGATTTTTCGGAGAATTTTGATCGATTTGTATCGACCGAAGAACGCGAAGATCTCTGTTTCAAGGTTTTCTAATCGAAATGTGAGCTAGGTTGATCGAAAGTCAAAAACCCAAAGGAGGAGAAAATTCCTTGAATATGTTCTTTTCCGACGGTAGTGTTAGTTTTCGCAGAATTTTAGTTAATTTTAGAGAATTTGGTTAGTTTTGGAGAACGGAGATTCGGATGCTTGAAAGACGAATATAATTAATATGACAAATGTATAATTAAGACGAATATGTAATTGATATAATATAATTAAGGCTTTGTACACTCACTAAAAATCAACCAAAGGACGCACAGATTTTTTCTTTTTGAGGTTCTTTAAAATTTGTCGGTTAAAGAACTATTGTCATTAAAACGTTTGATTTTTATTGTTCTTTTCCGACAGTACTGTCAATTTTCCAATCAAGATTCATACGTATAAAGAACGATTGAAAAACGCATGAGTTTGTGTAAAGGTGTGAAGAGTACTCAGCTTTATTGAGAATCAACTAAAGGACACGAATTTGTTTTTTTTTTTTTTTTGAGGTTAGATTCTTTGATCTTAATTAAGTTAAGATTCTGAGGTTTAGGTTAGGATCTTAATCTTTAAAAATTGAAGACTTTGCCATTAAAAAACGCCATTGTTAAAAGTAAAAATTGTCGATTTTTTCTTCAACACGCTGACGGAAACAGAACTGCAACGATTATCCAGAAAGAATAAAGTTCCCCTAAATTCATTTCTCGTGGCACGGACGCCAGACATTGATACGTATAAAGAAAATATATATGAATTTCCGATGAACGGGTGGCCCAGATTCGCCAGTCGGTGGAATTTTATTTTCAAAGGGATGTCTGGTCCCGCGATCGTGCATCGAGCCGTCTCTCGCGAATATTGCGCGGATTTGCGTAATCGCGGGAACTCGCGGGGAGAAGACACCATCGCGACGAATCATCGGAAGCGAAATGAATATTTACAGTGTACACACCGTCTCTTTCTCTCCGCGTTTGTCCTTCGTTTCCCTCCTCCTCTTCTTCTTCCTCTGCCGACTCCTTCGGATTCGTCGAGAGTTCGTTTGTTTGCGAGGCTCGCGATGCCAGAGAGTGGCCCCGCGTATCGATGTCCCAGTTTTCGCGTTTTTTTCTCCCCCTTTTCTCCGCGCGGACGAACTGACGCGCAACCCGCCGGAAATTGCAAAAGTAGAATGGAAACGGACCATACGAGTCGAGGTGGACGAGGAAGTTCGAAATTTGGCGAGCGAGAATTAAAAGTAAATTAACCACGTTTCAATGCCACGTGGCGCGATCGCGATACTCGAAGTACGTACAATGTTCTCGGTTTCAATTGCAACACCATATATCGTCGTCAGCTTCCTCCCCTAATTACTTTCTTTTCGATGAAACCTAAAACCCACGTGCGTAAACAGACAACTCTTACTTCATCTGCTTTTATTCCGTTGCTTGGCATTTTTTAACACGATTTTATTCTTATTTAATATTTAATGTTTAATTAAATATTTAATTTTCAAGAGGGTTTTTGCTACCGTTGCAAGTGTCTGCTTGATAGAAAAGAATGTTTTTCTCTTGTTATCATTTTGTCTATAAATCGAAGGAAGGGATAGAAAGCAGCGTAGGTGGATGACCAACCACTGGACTGCTCGCAGATGACTTTAGGAAGACTATTACCAACTCAGTGTTAACACTGATTGCGAGACAATATTGTCAGGGCTGGTTGGTCACCCAACAGCACTCGCGACGAAATGACCCCTTTCCAACGAGCGACGCGTTCGACAAATTATTTATTTCGTCGACCACTTTCGTTTCGTTTGTGTCTCATCGAGTCGTTGTGTCCCAGAAAACTGTCCTTCGTGTTGGACAAAATAGGTGAAAAGTCAAAGATACCAGCTAACAATAAGCAATATCCATCTTCGATGAACATCGATCCAAGTGTCCACGCGTTTGAGATAATGTATACATATTTATTGAAAGTTCAAAGATAATATACGTAGATACGTTTAAAAATGACTGCATCCTCGTTCGATATGAAACTTTTAGACTTTTGATAATTTTTTACCAGTCAAAGGATTCATATTCCCAATCGTTATATATCGTAGTTAGATCGTTTGGATATCGAATACTGTTAGATATGCTTACCCGAAACGGAATCCTAACAAACTGCTTTTTGTGATTAGACTGCTCTTAATCACAAAACCACGAGATAAGATTCACGGAGACGCGTAGCTCGCTTCTTTTTGTTTCTACAAACTGTAATTATTTGTAAAGGCCGTTCAATCATCGACTCTGTATCCGATACGAGGAATAAACATTTGAACGAAATAAACCCGCGTCTTTCTTGGAACTCTTAATAACATTATATGTACATAGTTCCTGAAAAAACTAATCTCATAATCTGTCGTAATACGTAGAATGCGGATAGATATCCTGCCCTGTTGAAATAATAAATAAGAAATTTACGAAAATACGTTGAATAAACAATGGTAGGAAATATTCAGAGCGCTTGTTGAGCTTAATAATTAAACAAGAACATCCGTAGAACAGATAGAAAACACTCGGAGCATTCGTTTAGTTTGATAATTAACCCCTTGTGCTGACAACTCGTTTGCGGACCATAACGAGTGACCAAACCGTATACTACAAATAATTCGTCGCTTTCTTTTTGACCTCGCCGGTACGATATCACTGGATAGAAATTATTATTATTTGTTTTGCCTGGGTTATATTTAAATATACTTAAAACTGAGAAAATATTGCAATTTTGGGATAAAAGATTCTCGACGTGCGTGGCACGTCATTCCAGCGCAAGAGGTTAAAGAGGAATACGAAAATGCATAGAATAGATAGAAAATAGTCAGAATATATAAAAATACTCGGAGCACTCGTTGAGTTTAATAATTAAACAAGAATTCGGCCATCGATTAACGAATAAAATCATACGTTCCCAAATTCTCACTCGTGCTACACATTTACCTAATTTCATTCGCGTCATACTCGCGACGTGTGCGAATGCAAAACCAAAAGGATACAGAAAGAAAATACCCGAATGAGATACGAGGGGGGGCTAGTGATCTCTAAAAAAGGCTATGCACGATTCTCGTTTTCCTTCGCGAGGCGATTCGGCTGCTCTTCGTACGCAGAGAACCGCACAATAGACCTCTCGAATCGCCCCCGTTCAACCGGAGTTATTAGTACCCTCCGCTTCTCTCTGGCACCGGGACACGCGGGATGAGTGAACCTCAGGATGAGAAGGATTGGAATGCAACGCGCTGCAGTTGCGTTGTACGTATATCTAAGAAATGTTTTCTTACTTTTTAACTTGGCGAGAAAGAAACCTTTCTTGGATCGCAAGAAAGAAAGTAATCCCGAATGAAAGCTCGCGTTTTGTAAAAGCTTCGACGAGTAAACATGCAAGGTGGATTGGTTGAAGGTTTCTCGTTGTTGAAGTTTCCTGGAGAATATTGAGAATATTGAGAAATTGAAAGGGAATTTTATATCTTAGGTTGGGAGTACTCTGACGAAAGTATTTGGCGTATTTCGTGAGTCGTTTGTTATGAGGAATTTGTATAGATATTGATATACTTAATTTATGTTAATTCCTGTATATACATAGAATATAATATATATACGTATATATTATAATATAATACGATTCTATATATATTATATATTATATCAATCTTAATTAGTCTCTATCAATCTCATTTCTGCATGAGGCATTATTGGATCATTATTGAATAAGAAATTCGAAAATTAAAAAAGAGATTATCAGTCAAAATATACATATCTGTCGTGCCTCCCAAAAGAACGATTAAAAAATAATTTTGTAGCATCTTACGATTTTCGTAACCCCAGATAGTTTTCCAACCGCTCAAAAGCAAACACAGAAGCAGCCTCAAAATTACCGATATTTATTAAAACGGAAAAAAAAAAAAAAAAAGAAAGAAAACGAGAAAGAAAGACTAGAATCTTGGTTAGACAGAATTTGTCGTCGATGGTCGTTCCTCTTCGTGACTTTACGGCACCGCGTGAAATGAGTTGCAGGCCGCATAATCGGGTAATAAACTTCCGGTCTGACCGTGTGGGCGACAGACGGTCGGGGCAAGTTGCGGTATTACGGCGATGACGGTGTAAATATATTTATTACGGCCACCCTTGTTCTCCGGGCAAGAGGAACAGGATCCTCTGCGAGTCCTTTTGCTTCGATCCATCGGCAGTCTACCGCGATCTCCTTTCTTTTGCATCCGGCCGCCTCCCAGGTTTGTCCCGTCAATCAACGATAATTTACGATCCGGGACCCGCGGATTTTTACGCATTTTTCGAAAGCTGTGCACTCGAAAATTTGCGACAATATATATCCGCAGACAGTAAAATTGTAAAAATAAATCCTGAGTCTCGATTCTCCGAATCCTAGAGCCTTTGAGAGCTCTGTTTGTATTCGAACCTGTATTCGAACTGCAGACTCTTAAATCCGGATTCAATCTTGAGAACTTTGAGAGTCCGAAGTCTTTAAGTCTCGAGTGTTAAGCTTAATTAATTTAATTTCGTTGCGAATCTCAGTCACGAGGAATGTAAAATAAAAGACAGAATTTGTCCTGACAATCGACATTGCGTTGATCGCAATTGTCTTTCAAATTTTACTTTTGGCGAAACGAAAAGAAAAAAAAGCCGAAAGGAAAACGAAGAGAGTGACGTTGAGTGATATACTTCGACCGTACCGAAATCTCTTGCTGTGTTACGTGTACCAGCGACTGTCAAATGCTAACTGAAAACGCTGATTGATGATTGGCTATCCGTACTTACTGGAATGCATTTACAACTTCACTTTCGCTACAGCCTTCGGTAAACAGCGTCCTTAAAAAGGAACAAAAGTCTCTAGGATCTCGAGGATCCCGAAATGACCCTGGAGAAATCATACCCAAAATGTGCCGTTACGGTCTTTTAAATTCCAAGGTTGTGTATGACAGTTGTTCCGCACCGAGACTCAGAGTCAAATGTCGTAGATTTCTGTAATGCTCGACGACAATTACTCGAGGAAAAAATAAAAATGTAACTCTCTTTGGAACGTGTATGCGTAAAGAGTGTATACACTCGCACAATTCGACACAACTGATTCGTTCAAAAATGCTGCAGTTTGATAGCTTGCTAATTGAATCGACTTCCGTCTTTATTTCCGAATGTTTATAGTCATTTACAGTCTTCGGACAGCACCATTGTTCTTTCCAGGGATCTCACAGTTCCTAACAGATCCGAGGATCCTTTGTGTCTGTTTTGCGTTTCTCCTTCAATGTGAATTTTGAAAAAAAGCAATCTGTTTACTTTCTTAATTGAGATTGTACGACATAGTCCGACAATTTCGTTGCAACTGTTGATAATTTATAACAAAATGAATAGAACGAAACGCTGCAAGACGTTCAAGAAAAAATTATGAAGAACACTAT
Source organism: Melipona quadrifasciata (assembly GCA_001276565.1). NCBI lineage: Eukaryota > Metazoa > Arthropoda > Insecta > Hymenoptera > Apidae > Melipona > Melipona quadrifasciata. The sequence goes on along the minus strand of KQ435922.1, from coordinate 4,826,594 downwards.
CTGATCGTATAACGCAATGGTTCAACAATTCTGTTCCAAGATAATTTAACAGGAAGGTTAAAATAAATAAATAGAACGAAAGACATTCAAAAAGCTTCAAAGAAACTTGACACGAAAGACGCACTATCTACTGTCAAGTCTAACTCAATCTATCTATTCACTCACTCGTTATCACGCTATCTAGAACTAATAGTGATACGTAATATGTACAGTACTTACGGTGATTACAAAGAGCAGGTGAATTTTACGTCACTGGAAAGCATCCAGCACGAATTCTTGCGCCTCGTTTATCAGGGGATGAACTACTTAATGGGCGAAAGCGTAACGCGAATACGGACGTATTCCCAGAAAGGTAAATGGGTTTCACTGTGAAACAGGCCGCCATGTATTATTTCCCTTTTGGACACAATTAACGGGTTATCTTTGATGTTTCGAGACTCGTACAATTGCGCCAACAACATTTATAATGTTCTTAGTCTTTATGGGATAATATTTTTAATTATAACATTTTAACATCATTTTTCAATTAATCCTGCTCACCTGCTCCTAAATTTGTCTGTAACGTCCACGATCGCTCATCCTCCAATCTCTGATCTATTTACAATCTTTCATTTCTGACGGTTTTATCAAGATAGAATAGCTGAAGAGAATATTCTTCAACGTTAGTTGATAAAACAAACGTTGAACATTTCCCAAGTGTAGATACTCCTGAGAGTCCTGAGTCAATTGACGCTTAACAATCCGCATAATTCGCATATAAACTAGACTTGTTATCGCCTCTTACGAAAGTTTAGAAAAATGATGGAGAGTACCACTTTTCCCGAGATTGAAACTACGTATCACATTAACTCTTGCACATTGTACTTGCTCCAGCAAAGAGCTCGCGATGCTTTAAATTTAAATTTAAACGACGCCACACGCTGGAAAGACATAATCAACAAACATTTCGCGTTAAGCACCATTTCAAATGATTATTTCCAATGCAATGTATCGTTTCATTTGCAAAGTGACGATGACACTTCGGCTGAGGCAGGTGACACAAAAACAGTTTGCAGAGGGCAAAGAGTCGAAAAGAGTAAGCCTCCAGAGGTTTTCCACGTTTCGCGGCTCAAAGTGGCCAACGCCGCGTTGCGATACAAGTGTACGTGTCAGAGGTTACTTAATGCACACGTGCTCGCGTTAGACCTGACGTTCTCGAGAAACGTGGTCGCGCGGAGAAAAGATGATCCGAGGTTGGAGCGTAAATCCACTGTTAGCCAGGATACCTGCCTCTGCTAGTAGCTTCCTGGGACGGAAGCAATCAATAAGGCGGCTTAAATTACGGGAGGAATCGTCGTGGACGTCGCAGGAACAGAGAGAGAAAGAAAGAGCAGCAACGGGGCGAGCGCTAATAACCCAGATGCAAATTGATAGTGCTCATTATCATGGTAACAACGATCGTAGACAGAGAAGCCACGACGCGAAAGGGGGCCGGGCGCGTTTAAATTTATTTCGCTCGTTTAAATTCCCTCCTCGGGCGTCCCGCCGTTGTCGAAGCGACGAAAGACTAGTCACCAGCGGAAAGCACGCTGCTCACGGAAATTAGGGGACATTTCGAAACGAACGCGAAGCGACAAAGGAAGGAAGTTGATTTTATAATTTGTCAAGAATTGCAAGTTCCATCTAAATTCATTTCTGTGATCACGAAAGAAATTATGAGTCATTTTATAATTTATAAAGGATTTATAAAAAGTAATAATTCTGCTCTAAAATGTCTGAAATGACGTGAAACTTGATCGGAAAGTCATACTAGTAGGAAGAGTTTCGCGTAAAGAAATCGAGAACGATGAAGGAACGTAGGAGGATTTCGAGATTTTTGAGATACCGTGTTCGAACGACATAGCATTTACGGTAAGAAGGATTCCAAAAGAAAAGAATTGCAAATTTTCGTACAGTTGCGAACTGGGACAATTTGAAATAACGCGTGCAACGATTCTGTTCTGGAGCGTGAGTGCGCGTGGTGCGCCTCCATTGTGAATCTTTACACCAGTCAGCGACTTTAGGTCGGGACAAGATGCATGTTAGATCAAACACTTACTAAACGCATTTCGCTTAAGCCTACGAGCCTTGCGCTACGTAGCCTCGTAAATTACATTCGGCTAGAAACGTCGACGCGCATTCGCGAGTGTCCTCGTTGGAAATGTATTTATGATATTCGATTCGTGTTCATTAGCAATACAGCCAGACGGATCTGAATCGTACGATCCTTCGTACGCTGATTAAGATCTTGATTCTTGCGACTCTATTATTTGCTCCGGTGCTGCATTGAATCAACCACGTGTTTGCACAGCTGCGAACAATGCGACTGCTGCGAAACGCCAACTGTACCGTTTCGAATCTCTGATCAACAATAAATAATACTGTCGCTTATTAACGAGTTTCGTATCTCTCTTCTAGGGAACGGAATGTTTGAAAAGAAATCTGATTATTTCGAATAATTAATTCTCGAGTTAATAGATTCGGTTAGATTCGGTTTTGATGCCAAGTGAAATATTCTAAGATCCTTAATGAAAATTAAGTTTCTAGGGATGTATCGTAATTTTTGGATTTTTTTTTTTCAAGTAGATTAGATTTTATTAAATAAAATATTCTAGCATCTTTAATATCAATCGTTCGCACAAAGTTTCTAGGAAAGAAACTTAATTTTTTTGTTATCGAAATAATATTTCAGGATCCCTAACCACAAGGTGGCAATAAAAAAATCGACTGAACAGCCTTCGAATGGGTATCTACGTTTGCTTTAAACACGCATCGCGCAGTGTGTTGTCAGAGAGGACAATCGCAGAGTTCCTCGACTTCTTACGTCGGACATCGATCGGCCTAAAACGGATTCCAAGGGAAAAACATAAATTCCGGAGCGTCTAGGCGCACGTCGGCGTCCCGACGAGGTGTCACCTGTTGAATCCAGCCGCCTCGCGAAACACGGACCGCCTGCTTCCCTGGAAATTGCATGTTGCCAGGATGGGAAAGAGCGGATAGAGCAACGAAAGGGAAACCGATGGGTCGGTAACTAGCGCCCGTGAACCTCCGCCGGCCTCTTAATGACAGTTTCCCGCGGAGACGGAACGGAACTTCCCCGCCAAAAATCTCCTCTCCCGTGGAAAGTAACGATCGCCTACGTAATAATAATTCTAAATTATTCTAAATTCGTAAACTTCGTGAACGAAGTTTAGGAAGAAATCTCTAGAAAAGGGTCTTTTTTACCGAAGAAAATGAAGGCTAGTTAAAAAAAGTTATTACTGCTCGTGTGAAAAAAGATTTGTATAACTTTGTATCAAGACGCGATTATCTCCTGTGTGTTTCATTTCTGTGGCATTTCGAGTCAACTAGTCGACTCGAAAACAAGATCTACAGCTTGGAAAGATAAATCGATAGATTTAGAAGAATTAGTCGAGTGTATAATTAATGAAGGAACGGGGCAAGAGAGAAAAAAGAAACAAAAGGGAAATCGCCAATTTGAATCGATTGCAACTTGAAAAGATAAATTAACGGATTTAAAGAATCATCGATGTTATTCGAAAGGTGTGTAATTAATGAAGGTGCGAAGAAAGGGAAAATCGCCAATTTGAAAACGAGATTTATAACCTAAAAAGGCAAATTAACGAATGTAAAAAATTATCGATATCGATTATCGAGTTTATAATTAACGAAAGAACGGAGTAAGAAAGGAAAAAACAAGAGGGAAATCGCCAATTTGAGTCAATTGCAACTTGAAAAGATAGATTAATGTATTTAAAGAATCATCGATGTTATTCGAAAGGTGTGTAATTAATGAAGGAGCGAGGAAAAGGAAAATCGCCAATTTGAAAACGAGATTTATAACCTAAAAAGGCAAATTAACGAATGTAAAAAATTATCGATATCGATTATCGAGTTTATAATTAACGAAAGAACGGAGTAAGAAAGGAAAAAACAAGAGGGAAATCGCCAATTTGAGTCAATTGCAACTTGAAAAGATAGATTAATGTATTTAAAGAATCATCGATGTTATTCGAAAGGTGTGTAATTAATGAAGGTGCGAAGAAAGGGAAAATCGCCAATTTGAAAACGAGATTTATAACCTAAAAAGGCAGATTAACGAATGTAAAAAATTATCGACATCGTTCGAAAGTCGGGTTTATAATTAATAAAGGAACTGAGCAAGAGAAAAAAAAGAAACAAAGGGAAAATCGCGCAGAAATTGACAATAGTAAACGAAGAACGTAGCAATCGTTACGCGATCGTTACGTATCGGACGTAATTAAGGAAGGAAGAATATCAGATCGTCGGATGCATTTATTTAGGCGAGATCGAGCAGCGCCTCGCGCGTAAGAGAAAGAAAAGTATACCGCGTTCAGCAACAAATAGGAATCGATTCCCGAACGAGAATAGAAACGTGCATCGGAACGAGCCACGTTACGAATTATAGGTTTTAATAATTCCTGTCGTTGTTAATTGAAATTAGCGGGTAATGGATTATTAGCTGGGCATCGTTCGCGAGGAAATTTGATTAAATGCGACGGGGAACTTATAGAGAGTTGTTCGTTTTAACAGCACGCTCCAATTTAACGATATTACCCGACCGATATTGTATGGAGTCGTTCGTTTTCTTCGAATAAACGAAAAGCACGCTCGATGCGCGATATTTTATACGCGTAGATTTATGGACAGATTTAATAGACTTGCGGGGTGTGTGTTAATTTATTGAACGGCTTTAGGTACTTAATGCAACGATCAGAAACGAAAAAACTTGCACGAAATTAAAATCTAGTCCAAAAAACTCACGCATCGAACCTAAATGTCAAAACTGAGTGAAAAAATCATACGTCGAACAGAAACGCTCCAAAGAAATTTTATTTGATTAATTTTATTGTAATTGTTACAGCCAAAGTGACAAAAGTCTAAAGAAATTCCAAATTCCGCTCCAAGAGTTACAAAAATAAACTCTGCCCAGTTATAAAAATCCTCCAAAGAATAGAAATATCGAACGAAAATTCTAATCAAATTCAAAATCCGATCGTCGAAAGAAAAACCACTGCAGAAAAGTATCAAACCCAAATAGCAATACTGAAATCGAGTAAAAAATCATGGAACCGTAAAGAAAGCGAAACTTTTTATGAACGCAATCATCGCTCCGAAGTCTAAGCAGAAATACCAGGAATCTAAAGGAATTTCAAAATCTACATAAAGAATTCGGCTCCAAAACCGTCTAAACGATCCTTCAGAGAGTGGGAATCCAATCGTCAAAAGAAAAGCCACTTGAAAATTTCATCGAACCCAAACATCAATACCGAAATCGAGTGAAATCGAAACTTTATCCAACTCGATCGTCGAAAAACCGCTGCGAAGTCTAAAAACAAAAGCAACGGGAATTCCAAAATCCACGTAAAGAACTCAGCTCCAAAACCACCTACGAAACCTTTCACAGAGCGAGAGATGAAAAATCCTGATCCAGTCGTTAAAGAAAAAACCGAAAGATTCGAAAGATTCAAAATATAATAGAAAAAAGTAATAGAAATCTAAAGAAACTTCAGAACCCGCAAGAATCATCTGCAAGATCCTTCAGAAAATAACGTGAGTGCCAAGCCAAAAATTCCAACCGAAATCCCAAACGAAAGATCCAATCGTATAAAAATCTCAACACAGAAAATGAAATCCAAAGGATTCCAAGAAAGTATTTTACATCATCGCAAAGAAATTCTAAATACATCGTCTCGAATCATCGAGAACGCTGCTCCAAAATTCGCAAAGATCGAAAAACGTCGAACGAATACATATATATATATATAGGTGGTCTCTAAGCCTGTCTGGACTCGTTCGAGGAAGAGCAAGCGCGAAAGCAGAGACAGAGAGAGAGAGGGAGAAAGGGAAAGGAAAAGTCACGTGAGAGGGTACGCGTGCACGCGCGTGTCCCGACATGTATACGCATCGTGAGGCACGCACGGCCGCGCGTATCCTCGCTCTCGCCGCGTTCACGCTACGCTTCGC
>KQ435922.1:4798788-4815213 GCA_001276565.1 Melipona quadrifasciata | reverse complement strand
GGCCCCCGAATGGAAGCAGTTATATCTCAATCATCTTAATGACGACTCCATCGTACAATTTAATCGCCGAGCCTCTTCGCGGTTATCGATCGTATCGCCCGTTTAAACGAACGAAGGAGCGTGTCGTGCCTGCCTCGGAAAAAGAGATCGACACGTCGTCGTTCCGGTTTCGTACCTGGGATTTCTTCGTACGCGGTTCTGCCGTTTCTTCGAATTTCGTCTCTGCGTTTTTTGCGTGCTTTGCCTCCTCGCGCGTCAGGTTTTTTCGTTACCAGACGGCGGGTGTTTGCGCAAATTTGAACTTTTGCGAACGAATACTTTTCAAGTAGGAACTTTCTTTGCTATACAACATGTATTCTTCTCTTTTCTCCTTCGAGAATTGACAAGCGCTACCGCACAGTATTTTACGTACGTACATATATGTTTGTAGTTTTAGTGCACTATTATTATTTAGTGTACTATTATTATAAATATTGCGTGGACCAAAAAGTAATTGCCTTTTCCTTTTTTTAACAGATGGACGTACGTGTCTTGTTCGTTTTAAGCCAAGCAAATTTCAGTTGCAAAATATAGTTGCTGATATATGAGCTAACTGTCCAAGAGAAAACGCATCACCGATCTCACGTTGACAATTGTTTGCATGGCGTTGATTTCAAAATGGAGATCAACGAGGAACATCTTCGTCGCTATATCTGAAAAAGAAACGCCGTGCAAAAGTTTCGAATTTTACAAACATCAAGCTACTTGTACAAGTATTAGATACCCCAACAAGTAATGTTGTTTTCTTCGAATTTAATAAACATTGTCATCTAGTAACAATAACTTAACATAACCTATATTCTATTTAAATATATTGCTACTTATACAAGTATTAGATACCCCAATAAATAATGTTGTTTTCTTCGAATTTAATAAACATTGTCATCTAGTAACAATAACTTAACCTATATTCTATTTAAATATACTGCAACTTATACAAGTATTAGGTACCCCAATAAATAATGTCGTTTTCTTCAAATTTAATAAACATTGTCATCTAGTAACAATAACTTAACATAACCTATATTCTATTTAAATATATTGCTACTTATACAAGTATTAGGTACCCCAATAAGTAATGTCGTTTTCTTCAAATTTAATAAAAATATTGTCATCTAGTAACAATAAATTAACTTGTTATAACATAACCTATATTCTATTTAAATGTATTGTTAAATTACATTGCAGATCGGAACTGTATTAACTAAAATAAAATTTTGCAGAGTATCAAGAAACGACATTGTTTATGCACCCCTAATAATTCTAATTTACGAAAATTAGTTCCAAAATTCGAAACCAGCTTTGCACAAAACAGAAAATGTACAAATCTACGAGATGGAACTTAGACATCTTAGAACCCGACTCGATTGGACTTGATTTCATTCTTAATTATCAGCTTTGGAGTGAACGTGCTTGGTATCAGCGACTACTCTCGTTGTATCATCGTACCGATGAAAAGATACTTCAGTTTTCCCGGCAATTGTCCGCTGGCGCGATGCCAAAAATACTTGGCCAGGTTTTAAGTTAGGTTGAACGAGCGAAAGTCGCTTCTCCGATCTTTCCCGATTACTATGGAGCTTTTTCCTTTGCCTCTTTTTCCGTGACAGAGAATTAATACGTCGACTGATCATGGCCGATGATCGTCAACGACGTACAGACTTTGATCATTCGCTTGTTACAGTACAATGCTACACGTGGTCTCAAACTATACATTAATACAACATATGTGTACTATACACACGTACTATACATATTGTATCATACACTAGTGGAAAAGAAATAAAACATACAATAAAGTATAAAGCACCAAAATCAGAATCAGTGAGTCATCAACTAAGAACACGAAAGATGATCCATTGATCATTTCAAGCACGTAAGTATTTGTCCATGCCGTATTAACAAAATTCATTCACAATTAGGTACTTGTTACCATACCGCGTTAATAACAATAAAATATTTGTAAAAAAAAAAAAACAACGCATGCACATACATACCGAAAACATAATGTAACAAACAAAATATATATACACAGTGTATCGTGCAAAACGAATGCGAAACAAAGGTCAGCAACAACGAGAGCTGCCTGCCTCGTCGACCACGAAGAAACGAGAAAAAGAAATAGATGAAACGACTCGATTACATAAGAGAGCGAATAATTCGCGTTTCGTCCGTCGATGCGTCGCGACGTGTTCGATTCTCATTGCACGATTGCGTACTCGCGGCGAAAGAAGGAGAGAGAGAGAGAGAGAGAGAGAGAGAGAGAGAGAAAACTCGATACGATTAAACCCTGGGCGACCTTCTTTTTTTCTTTGCCTCTTATCCCCCCCCCCTTCCCGGACCCGTTGGTTAATATTAATTGGACCGCGCGTTTAACCAAGCGAGTAGCAGCACTCGCTGGCTTCGCCTGACTTTGCCCTGGCCCAATGGCTAATGGATAAAGCAGACGAGTTATGCTAATAAGCGTGCAAAGGCTTCTCGCCAGAACGCATGCTCAGAACCCCGCGCTCATGAATATTCACCGCGCTATCTGATTACGTCACTGATTGCCGGTATTCGAAAGTGTTTGCTCGCCAAAGTCCAGTACCGCGTCGGTGTATCGTGACGACCGATCATCCGCGACTGATCGTCCTTTGTCCCTGCCACCACGTGGGACCATCGTTCCACATCGCGGACGTCGGAAACGATTTCTGGACGATTTCTCTTCGCACTCGACAAAGGGACGTGGTACCTAAATCTAGCCGACAGTTCGGACTTTCTCTTTTTTATCATTTCCCGATGATTATATAAAGAACGGGCACATTTGACGTTGTACGGTGCGACGTTGCGCGATGTGATGCCTGAGCAGACGCCTAGAGAAAGCTGTAACAACGACGTAAGAAGAGCAAATGAATTTCAGAGGAAGAAGTTTGGAAATGAAGACAGCCGACACTGGAATCAATTGACACACTCGTTGGAATAATTCACATAAATTGGATCTCTCGTTGCTCTTTAGGAAAGTTTAAAAGATGGCGGAGAATATTATTTTATTCAGAGATTGAAACTACACGTTCAAATACTCCTGATCGATTAATGAAACTTTCATTTCTATAGTTATTTCAAATTGTTTCGCTCGCGGGAAGAGTTACCGAATGATACAAAATTTAATATAGATACCTGAACCTGATCAATTACCACACAAATACGGTAATATCATAAGCGTATGCCTACTCTTTCTGTGGCCACTATAGGTATATACATACAGTTATTAATGTGAAAATGCTACCAAATGATACCTACCGAATTTAACGTATCTCAACTCGATCGATCAACATTTAGAAATATCTATATTAACACATTTAAAAATGTTCATTCCTACAATTATTACATTACATTTATATAATTATTATTTCTACCGAATGATACAAAATTTTATATGTACCTGGACCTAATCAATTACCATATAAATAACATCTACTGTACGCGTGTGTCTGCTTCCTGCAGTTACTGTTTATTAACATTTAGAAACATTCATTTCTACATTTGCACAGTTATTATTTCTACAATGTCAAGTTGTTTCATTCGCAGAAAGGAGAACGACCGAACGATACAAAATTTCATATACACCTAATCAATTACCGTATAAGTACGATGACACCTGTGTAAGTGTGTGTATCCACTTGCTGCAGTCACTGCGTAGACACACACACACGCAGCTATTAACTGAAAAGAAAAAAAAAGCTGGCGGCAGACACCGTGGATCGGAATCCACGGACGAAAACAACCTCGATGGATAAATGATCGCGTCTCTCTCTCTCTCTCTCTCTCTCTCTATCTCTCTCTCTTTCTCCCTCTTTCTCTCTCTGTCTCTCTCGTCGGCAGGGTGCGAAAATAGAAAATCCGATTGGCCGGTGCGAAAGAGAGCGGAACAAAAGCTTCATGCAGAATTCAGTGTCGGCCGCTCCTCTATAATCGGAGCGGAGTATCGATCGGTTACCAGCAGATACACCTGCTCGTGTGCAAGGCTTTCCCCCGTGTGCACGCGTTGTGTAGTTCTCTTCCTCTCTCTCTCGTTCTTTTCACATCCTCTCCTCGTCCCTCCCTTTCATCTCTTCGTCTCTCCAGTGTCTCCCTTTCTCCCTTTCTCCCTTTCTCTCTTTCTCTGTCTGTCTGTCTGTCTGTCTGTCTGTCGCCTCGGAGGATCTCTCTCTCTCTCTCTCTCTCTCTCTGTCTCTCTCTCGCCCCCTTTCAGGAATTTCACCCAGGGCTACACCTTGTTAATCTCGGCCGCCGACATCGCCATCTTTACGGCGCCAGCCGGCGAGATCGTGGTCGATAGCGGGCAACCACCGCGATAATGCACTATCATCGACGACACCTTGTCTGTTAGGCTCGAGATTAGGGCCTTGCGTACGCGGCGAAGGTGACAGCGGATTTCTCCGGCCGTTGGAAGATCCTTCTGTTGGATGACTTTTAGCGATCTTGTTAGCTCTGTTGGGTCATTTCGCTTGGTAGATGCTTGCGACGACCGAACGAACAATTCGACGGTTCCTCCTTCGATCGAGTGGCTTGCGTCGCGTCGACAACCCGTTGTAGATTTGAAGGAAAGACTTTGAAGTCACTTTAGAAAAACAATTTCGCGGATTGAAGCTTGTTAAGGTGTCAATTCTACGTTGTTTTAGAAGCTGCTGCTTTGAGATTTTGGTCAGGACGCGTGCGACGACTCTTTGGAATTAAAAGAGTAGGATTATAGGATCGTGTCTATGCAGTTTTTGGGAAAACTTCTTGGTGAATATATCGTGTTAACCGAGGTAATATAGCATACCGTAAGAACGTACGTAGTTTCTACAGCGCAAGATGCTTCGCGCAAATTTCGACAGATGCAGAAGGAAAAACATTCAAATTCTGCGTCTGCGAACTATCCGTCGTTGTCCGCGAAAGTGTTCGTACAATTACAAGAACGTTTTGCAAATATATTGCGCGTGTTGTGTAAAATATTTAGACGTGTATCAACGACACTGCACAGTCACAAACATACTCGTCAATTTTAAAACTTTCTACCACCGCTATACCAATTCCGAACTTCATTTCAAACCCGCCACATTTACGCTCGCAATAAATGTTTTGCCATTTTCCCATGTACATTTCCAAGTTGGTTTCAAAATTTACCAACGTAACACCGTGACAGTCGTCTCTCGTTACAGGGTTAAATAAAATTTCAAAATGTTCCGTCGTGTATTCGTATACTCCGGATACCTTTCTTATCAAAACCTTCGGTCCATGAAACAGTTTATCACAACAACATCACATCGTGATGACTAAATTGTCGCATCGACTGATTCATTTCAATAACAAAAAAAATAAACTATCGGAGATAACTGGCATTAATTGGCTTCCGCGTAGTGACGGGATCAAATTCAACGTGTGTTTATAAACTCGAGTTGAACCTAATACGAAAATTGTTCATTGATAAGATTAGAGCACTTGCGAAATGTTCGACCTTTATAAATTAGTTCGAAGCACTTCAGAATGAATTTTCACAAGCTTCATAAATCTGTTCGCAAGTATCTCGATACTAGAATGAACCGAGCCTTTTGCAAATACCAGTCGAATCGCCAGAGGCAAAAAAGCACGTCTGATAAATTTTATTTTAACATTTGCATCTGCAGCTGTTTAGACATAACACTTGTTTCACAATACCTGCTTGTAATCCATCTCTTTCTTTATTCACAATATTCGCAGACTTAGAAAACACCTCGCCACGCAGACGTTGCCATTGCGCTCGGATTAAAACACAATAATTTTACAAAAATTCGAAAAACGATACCGTTGCACGCACAAAATAGTCGATAATTAAAAATTAAATCACGCGTCGAAAGTATAACAATGACGATCGTAAATATTGTTATAAATGATCTCGAGAAAGTGCCATTCTCAGAATGGACAATCTCGAGCAAGATACTCACAAGCAAACCTAACCTATTCGATCAGCGTTCGATTCTACTGGGTGAATAGAGAAAAAGGTTCACAACTTCTAGGATGGTATTCGTCGAAAAAAAAAAACAGTTCTGACAAACATGGGCGATAGTTTCAGAGTTAAAAATGAATTTTCGTTTCGGCTGAAGGAAAGAGGGTCGTCATACTATTGTATGTACAAGTGACTACGGGAGATTTTCCACGTGTCCACCTTCCATTTCTATGCGCGCTTGACATCTTTTTTGAAGAATTAAAATTAAAAAGTATCAAAGAATTACGCAAATGAAACGAAAAATCTAACTATTAATTTTTCGACCCTCGTTTTTTTTATCAGGAGTTTTTTCATGTTTCGGCGAGCGTTAAAAGTATTGTACCCTAGAACCCTTGTGAATCCTTTTTTCTACTCACCCAGTATATATAGAGATCCTTTTCTCAATATCACAGAGTAATAATTGCAAAAGTACAACTAATTCCTTTTCGAAATACTTATAGAGTTGCCAGCTCGAGTTTATTTGCAACGTGCTTGAGGCCATCGTGACAAATACGACCGCTTTCGCAATCGGCGATTCCGCGTATCCAACGAGCAACAACGATCGCCGCGAATCGACGTTCGAGGGGAGAAACTGGCGATCAACATTACACGCTCCCGTGCGGGAATACTTTATTACTCGCGGGAAGGCGGCGCGGGGACTCGCGCGCGTTCCCGAATTAGAGTAAGGTTTTTTTATCCGCCGACGAAGCGGACGCGAGCGCTGAGCAGCGGCGGCGGCGGCGGCGGCGGCGGCGGGGAGGACTCGGTTGTCGGCCGCACCTGGAGACGTTCCAAAAGACATTCGTTTGCGCGCCAAAATCGCCTGACGCTGTCAACGCCAAGGTTGAAATGAAAAAAAAAAAAGCCAGTGCTCCGAGCGTCGAGCGCGCGCTCCACCATCTTTTATTTGCTGCTGCTGCTGCTTGCTTCCTTAACGAATGCCCGAAAACGAGTTCGCCACTCGTCGTCGAAATTTCCGTCAGTCTCTTTCTCCTGCTTTTTTTTTTTTTAACCCGATCGAGAAACCACGCCAGTTTCGAATTTTTTTTTCTTTTTTTGTCCAGACGAGAGACATTTTCGCAGGCAGGTTTTACAAGAGCCTTCAAGATAGTACGTTAATGATGAAATTCGACTGAGGAATCGCGTGTGTGTTAATGAGAATAGATTTCAGACTTTGTTCCACCTTTCCATCATCGGAACCGCGGGATTTTACGGATTTTGCAACTAATGAAAGCTGAGTAGAACTACGTTTCACTTACTTAAATATATAACGCGTAGTGAAGTAACTTAAGTAAGTATACTTATAAGCACAGTTTATTATATATATTGTGGTAAAGTTACTTAAATATAAATATATAGTATAATAAAATAACTTACTTAATAAAGTAAGTGTACTTAAAGATATATTAAAGTATAGTGTATGGTATATTTAAATAAGTGTGCTTAAATATGTAGTACGGCATAGTATAGTTACAGTAAGTTCTCTATTCTGGTTTTATGTTATACACATTGCGTGTACTTTTGTATCCATAAATTGCACGTTTTACAAACGGTAATAACTGCCGTAAGTGGTAGAATAATTTCACGAGCCACTGCAGTACATAGTTACAGAAGATTAAAGAGGGAGAACGCGAGACGATGGGCGACTCGTTTGATCGGTTCTCTTTTTATTTCGGTCGCGTCTGGGCGTAAAAGTGTTCTCGTCGAAGAAAACCCGGTCGTGTTAATTATTAATCGAACCGGCGGCATTCGCGTACAAATTATTCCTCCCCCACCCCTTCACTCTATACTCGCGAAAACGCCGCTTTTTTAATTAACGTACTGCCTGCTCTCGCTCTCCCTTTTTCTTCCATTTTTCTGGTAATTGCGGTTACCGACGCTTCGATCCGCAAACTACGAACGTCGTCCAACAGAAACGCGACAAAGGAGCTGACGAAAATCGCGAGTCAACAAGAGCTTTTAAACAATGTGTTATAAAATCTCTACAAGCAGTATTCGAGACATTCTACATGAATCTGTTAACATTTGGCTTTGATGCTGTCTGAACTAAGTGTTCAGACTAGTGAATAATTTTCTAGTCATAAACACGCGATTCGATTTAACTCGATTGTATCCGAAAGCGATTGTTCCGTTACATTTTCCTTTCGTTGAATATTTTAGCTTTTCGAGATATTCTACTATGTAACAATTGGAGTTTCGCGACGTATAGTGATTTTATAGTTGCAGATATAAATTATTCGAGTGACCCTGTCTCGAAGGACTAAGATCACGCAGAACCAATCAATTTCGCTTGTTTTTGTATTTAAACAATCTGTTACTTCATCGTATTTATTCTCCTCGCCTGACGCCAACTTCCGAATAGAAAAATCAACCCGCATTTTCCTGTTAACAATAACCTCCCTGCTAACACCGGAGAGACCAAACTCGTCGACTGCGACGGATTACGTTGCAATTAAGAAACACGGACAATTGAAAAATCATTCTTCTGACCTCCGCTTAACTCTCAGATCCCACGTTCGTCTCGATTATTGTCACTCGCGAGATATGCGTGAAATATTCCGAGGCGCGCCGATGCGCGTCGAGAGACAAGATGCGAGTTATCAAACAGATCAACGCAGATCGTACAAAGGACTTCTCGAGATCTGATCGTCAAGCGGCGCGTCGAACGCGCCTTTGTTCTCGCGTTTTCGTTTCTAGGAAGCCGCAGAATCGCAAAGGTGATCGAGCGAGGCGATGACAAAATCACGAAGCCGTTCGTCGTTCCACGAACGTTTTCCACCGGGGGAAAAACGGCGCGATCGAGATGATCTCCGGAGGATTTCGAAGCCGCCGCTGACACTAAGCGATCGGTATGCACGCGCTTTGGAAGAGGCGGATGACTTCACTGCAATGCCATTTCGGTTGGTGCCGTCGTCAACTTTCTGACTCGACGTTGCGCCACGAACAAACTAACGCGACAATTCACGATTGTTCGGGTTTCCAAGTGTCAGGCGTGCCCGAGTTTAATAAGTTAATTTTAGTCGCCATCTAGTGACAATAATCTAAATTATTCCAGTTAAATACATGAACGTTTAGCGTGTCTATTGTTAAATCGTATCGTAGCTGGTCGTTGTTAAGTTGTAACTCGTAATTGTAGTAATATTGTATCTTTAGTTGCGTATTTAATTATAACGGGTGACCTGTAGCGTGAAGAGAAGATGAACTTGAAAGAGTTGACTGAGTCGCGACCGTATATATTAAGTGTTGATCTGTGTTCTTTACCTTGTTTAATCATTGCTATAATACGTAATATAATGATAGATATTATTTTATATTTAATATCTACAATATCGCAGATTAAAACTGTATTAACTGTTAAATAAAATAAAACTTTGCACAGTATCACGAAACGAAATTACTCGTGGCCACCGCCCGAGAGAAATAATAACGCATCGCGGATTTATTATTTCTCTCGGAGAAAGTCAAATATCCCAAACGACGAAGCAAAGCAAATTGGCAATATGGCGATTTTCCCTGGTATTTTCGATTCATAAAAAAGCTCGAAGAAGCTGAACTGGCAATGTGGAATGCGGTTTCCCCTGCAACGCAGCCGGCGGGCCTGCGTTTATCGAAGGCATGGGAAGTGTGTGATAGGCAACGGATGTTAGTTACGACATCGTCGAGATAATAGTCGAAGAACAATTAAAACCTGCCTCGTGCGACCATTACGACGTCCAACGGACTGGCTTCGATGATATTCTCGTTCCGGTCTCATCTGGACGAACAACCGTAAAATTCCAACGCGTAGAACCATCCATATCGGGATACTACAATAGTGTTTGGCTAACCCATTAAGAGCCACGTAGTAACACTTCATTTGCAATCTCTTGCTTATCTTCTCGTTTTTATGACCATTTGCAACTCTTTGCCCGTCCCTCGCAGTCAACCAGAAATACTTTTATAGGTAAGCTCGCAAAAATTTCCATCCGCTTCTCGTCGTTGAACGGCTTTTTACAATGAAATAAAAAATCTTCTGTCTTGGCATTTTAAGTCAATTTTCAAAGATATTAATTAAACGTTCTTTTCCGAGTTGAAATCTTACGGGTTTTTCGAAACGAGGTACAGACAGTTGTAACGCTGTTTATTTAATGAGGGAGAAGATATGGCGACGATGCGTTAAACACACGTATACGACAAACAGTGATACTGCAAAGGAGTACGGCTTGATTTAGCCGAGAACTAGCGGAACATTAACACATTAACGCGTTATGGTCGACTGATAAACCTTTGCACGGGCGTCACGATGATTTATAAGGCTGAACATAGGAGTGTTTGAATGGAGATAGGACGGAAACCGGTAAAACCACCGATTCGAAGAAGCTTTCCTCGCGTCACTTTGTAACAAACGCTGAATAAAATCGTCAATTTACCCGCATTCTGTCGTGTAAATTGTAAAATTTCTCTCAAGCTCGGCCACCTAAAAATTATCCAAATATTACTTGTTCCGTTTAACAAGCAAACTTGCTCGCAAGCAAACCTAAACTATTCGATCAATGTTCGTACCTCTTTTAATATCACAGAGTACTCGTAGATGGTCCGAATCCGTCGCATTCGAGTTCGAAAGTACAGTCATCTTTGTCGAAATATTTACAGACGAACCTGGTATTTTCAATGTTTGAATCTAACACTTGCAATCTATTCTCGAACAAGCCTAACCCGTTCGATCAGTGTCCGATTCTAAATAGAAATACTGTTTTCAACGGATGGCTCGAATCCATCGCATTCAAGTTGTCGAAAGTACGGTTATTTTGTTTTCTCGAAATACTTGTGGACGATTCGAACACCTAGGTGAGTACTTGAGCCCAATCTCGAAGAGTATTCATCGTTACAATAACGATAGTTACAATAACTCGATAGTGCCAAATCCAAAAAAAGAGAAAAAAAGAAAATACGTCCGCTGACGAACCGAAAGCGTTAATTGCAGCTAGTTAGAAGCCGCCGCGTTTAAGATCCCAAAAGAGGAGAGGGGGGCGAGGCGCTCGCTCCCTCTATCGATACCGAACGCGCGGCACCCATTGCGAGCACGTTGACCGTTTAATGGAATGATGAGACAGACGGTTTGTCTGCGGTTTCACCGACAGACAGCGGAGGAGACCGTGCACACCGTGGTCACAGTCCGACTGACTTGGCATACGAGGCGTGTACAGGGACCACCGGAAGTGGCCCATCACCGCCCCACATTCCCAACTTCCGGTCTCGCGGCTCTTACACGTTCGGCGCGGTGGCCGAAGGCTCGTCGTTTCTTTCTGTTCGCTGACAGGACACGGCCGACGAAATACGACCGTGACACGGAGAATGGAAATTACCAAACGGGGGGGCGCGCGTCTGCTCCCTCCTATCTACCACCGGATGACAATTTTCGCGGACAAAAGGAGGAGAAGCGCTTGTCGTACTCGCGACACCCGAATTACCGGTCCTCGTCGTGTCCGAGTATCGTCCCTTGTATTTACCGTGTCACATGTGCTCGCATGTACAGGCGTTACAGGTACGGTAAAAGAACGATGGCTTTTAAACGACGGAGCAGCGACCAGGGGTAAATTCGGTGGACTCTAATTGCGGCGAGGATCGTTGTTGGCCAAATATACAGTCAAATAATACATATGCATATATATTGGACATGGTGGTTGCGTTCTAACGTAGAATACGGTTCAGCCTTTCGAAGTCAAAGTGCGTATGTTAAAACGACCGCTGGACAATGTAGAATAATCATGCAACTCGTAAAGATAAAGTTGGGGGGGAACGGCGCGGATAGGCCGGAGCTTGAAATTTACGCCGCGATAAGAAACGAACCGCATATCGCCGCGCTCCATTGTGCCAGTCACGATTAATTGCATTTACGTGTCTCCGAGTCTAGACTCGGCTCTCCGCCTGGAGAATCGATAGTCGTGCGAGTACTCACGATCGAAGGATCTTCAGAAATGCTGTTCGCGCTTGAAAGTGTCTCTCTGAACGTGTGCGTACTACGAAATCAAATCGAACTGATTCCACGGTAATAACGATAAAGTGGAAGCAACACATATATAATTCGAGAATACAAAATTCTCCATTTCGCGAAGATTATAAAAATTTCCTGACAACAGCAGATTACAATATGGACAATAATTGTACGATCCAACTACTTTTTGAAGCGCAAGCTGAAAATCCAGAGTCTTCCAGCAATAATTTCTAGTCGAGCAAAGCCCTGATCTACGGAAAATTCGACAATCGCGAAAGGAGAAACGCCAACTAAAACAGCTCGACGGAAAGAGATCAATCGAGAAAAGAGAGACTCTCGAAGAAGGTTCCCAATGTTACGAATGTTAGGCCTCCGCGCGCCTCATTGCACGAGGTGGTCACGTGAGAGTCGGGGGGTCACTTAACTCCGGTTCTCTCGCGTGTGCACCTCGTTTCGGGTTTTCGGTATGCGGCCAAGCGTTCCTCCTCTCCAACAACCTCCGACTCGTTGGAAGAAGTCAAGAAAGGCGTCCACCGAACAGAACAAGAGCCAGGAAAACCGTGCGCGACAACAGGTTTTTGAATCCGTGCTTATCTCCACTTCTGGAAAAAGCGACTCTTTACGCGCGCACCTACTTTCACCGACAGAAGCTCGAAAGGCAAACGAGCAAGACAGTCTATGATTTCACAAAATGGAGCAGCGACGAGTCAAGATATTAATCAAGGGATAATTTAAAGTGGAGAAAGTATAAATTCGCACATGGGCAAACTCGAATTTTAAACTTTCTGTAATTGTCAGAAATAACAATAGGCGAGTGTAGTTTATGATTACTAGAAATGTGGTTACACGAAACACACTCGATCCTCGGTGTGATTTAGAAACACTCTCGGAGTGTGCTTTCGACTAAAAATGGAAATTTTGAAAATTTTGCCAAATCGCTTCGTACCCAAAGAGAAAACGCGCGTTCAATCTCTTGTTTAATTGCGACTGAATTCGATCGTACAGAGTCCCAAGTACACAGAGAGGATCAAGAACGAGGAGAGAGGGAGAGAGAGAGAGAGAATGAAGGAGAGTGCGCAAAAGAGAGCCGGCGAATTAACCGGAGCAGGACAGAGCGGGTTGTTAAACGCCGAGGGAAGGGAAAGCCAAAGGGGGTTTATTAAAGGCGACGAGCGCGAAAAAGGAAAAGAAATCAATGAGCCGGCGACCTAAAGAAGGAAAAGGGAATGGCAAAGGCGAGGAAGACGGATGATCGAAGAAAGAAACTGCCGAGGCTCTGGTCGCGAACACGAAAGGGTAATTACAATCGTCCCTCTTTCTCCTCTTCTTCCGCGCCGAGTAAACTCGTCCTTCTTCCGCTTCGCGTTCTACGCGCTCTTCTCTCTTTGTCCAGTTAATGGTCGGCTGATGGGGGCGCCACGAGCAGAAGAGAGAAAGAGAGAGAGAGAGAGAGACACCGAGTGGCACTCATAGGAGCGTAACAATGGCTTTCCATGCCGGCTCAACCAACCAGACGACCGACTGACGATCATGACGAATCGTTCCCCGTGGGATTACCGGATCACCAGGGGGGTTTTTCTACCAGGTTCTCTGCCATCCAAGTTGCAGGAACCGATGGTTTGACCTTCTTTGTCGCCAAGGGCCAATAGGCAGGTACTTGCTCGCCCAAGTACGCGCACAGTTGTGTCAGCTCCTCGGCGATTCTTGGTTTCAGACGATGATGATTCCGCAAAATGAGCTTCCAGCGAGTCTCAACCCCCGGGTATGTGAGATTTTTACACGAAATCAATTGAAAGTGTTTCTCTACTGAAGAACGCAACTCTAGGGGGGGGAGGGTTCTCGTGTTGGTTTCTCGTGTTCTCTTCTTGGATGACGATGACCTTACTTTGGAAAATTACGAGGTATTGAGAGAGTTAAAATTCGGAAGAAGTACGGGAAGCCTAACCTAAATCTAACCTAAATCGAACATTCGCAAACTGTCTCTCTGGATTTATATTTTTCTCCGTTACTCGTGAACTCTCCTCGAGAGTCGAACGATCGTTAAAATCTGTACCGGAGTTTAGAAGAGCAAACGATCGACTCGTGAGAGGTTGACGCGACTTTTAGATCAGGAGCGATAAGTTCGAGTGCCCGGAGATAACTGAAAGAAATGTTATCGAGAAGCGCGAAGCAACCGCGCTTATTTGCAAGATAACAACTGAAAATCGGCGCAACTGTCCAAGTCTTTCTTCGTTTGTTTAGGACAGTTTCGAAACGCTTTCTTGGGTACATAGAGACTAAACGTACCTACCATGATTTGCACATTACGGTCCGATGAAGTCGTATTTCCATCTAGACCTGAAACGAGGCAGGCACCCAAATACTTGACTCTAACAAACTACGTACTTGTAACTGTTTCTTCAGTTGCAGTGCATTATTGCGATCGAACCATCGACGACGAAATGAATTTCGAGGAGGAAACACTAATTACGCCGCTTGGTCCACAAGTAATCGGCATGTGCAACTATGGCCACAATTTGTGCGATACCATTCGTCCATGTTCAGAATTGACTTACAGTGAACATTGGTAAAATGAAAAATGTCGACGGAGCCGTATTTACCATGTAACAACAGCTGACAACACGTAAGTGTGATAAATTATTCAAACATACTCGGTGAAGATTTAAAAAAGCCAGCTTTAACAGAACAGACTTCTATTACAAATTTTATTTCTATTTGTTATTAAATAAGTACTTCTCCTGTATTTTCAATAAACCGAAATGTTCGAGAAACGTTCTGGTCGTCTCCCAACAGAACACATTTCCGTTATATAAAGTTAATTTATACTTGGGTAAGTATTTTCAATAAACGTTCTTTGAGACACCTCACCCGCACAGCTAGTTTATTATTATTATTATTGCCAACTCTTGATTTTGTAACGAAACACACTACAGATTAGAGTACTTTGCTGTGAAACACGTTGTAACTATTGAATAACAAATACTTTCGCTGTACAGCGATAATGCAAACGGTAAGATGTGGAAATTTTCGAATTTCGCGAAAAGGAAGGGAAACGGAACGCGCTGCGCGCTGGGAAGCTGGATTCGCTTGATACGCGCGACAAGCCGCGGTTTAATTAACGCGGAGATTCTGCGCGAAATCTCCCCCCGAACGGATTAAACGATTTCCGCGGCCGTGCGCCTGTAGAATTTTGCACACTTTGCCACTTCGAAAATGCAACTGGAGCTGAGAACGCGCTTCGCGATGCACGATGCACCCGCATTTTCCATACCCACGCGTTCAACTGCATTTTGCCCCGAAATTATTAGCTCGTTGTGCTCGAAAAAGACTCGACACGATCGTCTGTCCCAATGGATTTGAAATTGAACCGTTCAGTTTGTACAATAGCAGCAAACGCCCAACATTTGCGATCGATCGTTACGCGACACGGCGGCGAGGTTCTTCGAAGTTAGTTTTGTCGATCGAAACGTCGTCATTTTTCATTTTGAAAGCGACATACTTCGACTAAACGAAAATTGTTGCTACGCTATTATTATTACTCGTGCAACATTTCGTATAATATTTTCTCTTTCAGTTTTGACACGCTGTTCGCGCCATTAATCTTCAAAATTAAATACGTAATTACACAGCGCAACACCGTTCCGGCTATTAATTTCCAAAACTGAATGTACAATTTTAATATCCAGATGATTGATATCAACGAATCGTAAAAACATTGCCGCGTTATATTTGATTTTCTAAGCCTCGTGACGAGGAATAATTTGAATCGTCTTTGAGATTATTAATTCGAGTGGAATTAAATTGTATCGAAAGCGATATGAATTAATAACGATCAAACTTGTAGTCCAATTATCACTTGACGATTTCTTTTCCATCTTTAATCATCTTTCGCACAGTTGTAAACCTTTTATAATCGAAAGATTTGGAAATTTTTGTTCATTCCAATAACAGTAGAATCTTCTGATACAGCTTTTCCTCGAATAAATGTTATTAGACTTTGATAATAGTCGTTAGTATTGTTATTTGATGATATAGTTTACTAATTAGAAATTAGAAAAAGTTTCTGGTATTATATTTCAAGGATTCAAGCATGGGTTTTTCCCACACATGTGCATAAGGTGACATAAACGGTCATCTAAATTCCCACCTTTCCTTTTGTTCGAATATACCTGCTAGTTGCCCCGCTCTATTTTAATATTTAATTTTGTGTAATTTTAACAATCCCAATCCGATTGATTCGTAGTTTGCGTTTTCAAACCAATTAATTAAATACAAAGCACGATAGTCTTGATACAATTTGCGTCCTCGAGCAGACTGATCGATTTCATCTTCGTTTCCTCGTTTCCAATACACGAGCAAACCAATTCTACGTATCGCTAAAAAAAAAAAAAAAAAAAAAAAAAAAAAAAAAAAAAAAAAAAAAAAAAGG
>KQ435922.1:4785378-4798761 GCA_001276565.1 Melipona quadrifasciata | reverse complement strand
GAAACGGTTAAAAACTCGAGCGAACGAGCGAATGCACCACGTTGATTAAAATACAATATTTACATGCGCCATCGTTCCGACGATTTCCATTTTATTAGCATTCATACCAGCCAGCTGGTTCAAAGGTCGCTTTAACTGGTGCAAGTCGGTGCCTCCCCCGCATCGACCAACACACTGTCAAAGAACATCACGATGTATAAAGTGAGTTGCCGCGATCGCAACCGGGGCACATTGTGTCCTGTGCAACCTGTTCGCGCTCCTCTTATCTCTAATTCTTTCAAATATGCAACGAGGCATACCGGAGTAAAGAGGCATGCAAAACCAAAAAAAAAAAAAAAAGAAAAGAAAATCATGCTCCGGTTCTTGACAAACCAAAGCGATCGAAACGACGACTGATGTTTTTTAAGAGTAAAAAAAAGCAAGTGTCGCGAAAAAAGTTTCACTTTATCTTCGAAATGTTCGACTAATATGAATTTCTTTGAGATTTGATATAAATTCGAGGAAGGAAAAGTTTCAAATGAAAAGAGTTTTAACTTAAAACGAGCCTAACCTTTCCATTTTCGCGAACAACGACGAATCTTCTGTCAGTCGAGACAGAACTAGAATCGGTTTCTTTCTTCTTTTGGAGGAAACGAAGACGACTTTTTTGCCATAAAATTTTATCGATACGCAAACATTTGAATCGACACAAATCAAATTACAGGCGCGATCGCTCTACCCCACGCCCCCTCACGAGTCACGTGACCCAAATCAACCAATCGCTAATTTTCGTTGCATCAGCGTTGCACCCGAAGAGACACGATTTTCTGGTTTACCCCCGCTAAAATCACTTTCAGTGATAAAAAGAGAAAGAGAGATAATGGAGAAGTGGGAAACGGTTGGCTGAAATCAGCGAAAAGCACTCGACATGGCGGTGGAAAAACGATACGTGTAGGATTGTCGTTGACATTTGGAATTACTCGACGATGATGTCAACGAATGAGCTACCAAATCAGAGAGTCTCCTAGTCTTGCTAGCCTTACTATTGCTCGTTGTAACTATAATTTTAACCTTTCGCGCGAGATTGAATCCAAGAATTCAACCTTCGAGCAGAATCGAAGAAAGAAAGAAAGATCGTTACAAGACTGATATTTCAAAACAAATTTCCTAATTTTCGTCCCTGTCTCAACGTCAGGAATTTGCGACAATTAGCTCGAGAGATTTTCTTCGTTTTCACCGGCAATGAGTATCGGAAAGGCGAAAAATTTGCCAGTCGCGAATGTGCTAAAACTAAAGCGAGCGATTATAAATCAGAGTCGCGGAGAATGTGGGTATATGGTATAGTAATCAGGGAAGTGGAAGCTCCGCCCAGCATTTCCCAACTATGCAACAGTATAATAAAGGTGGGCCTGGTGCGTCATATAAAAGCTACGTTTCGCTTTGCAGCTCGCACAGCACAGAGACGAAGCCTCCTAGTCGCTGGAATCCTTGTTCTGTTGCATCACTTCGAAATTTACATACTTATCTACCAGGCCGCATGCATAACCTATTCCACGGAAATCTCCGAACGTTACAAGCTGCAAGACTCGAAGAAAAAAGGAGAAAAAAGGAGAGAAACGCTTGAAAATGTCAAATACAAGCGCTGAAAACTGATGCAAACAACAAAATGCAAATTGCAAGTGTTACAATATATAAACGCGCGAATAATATCGGACAACAGAGAAATCGGTAGAATTATTATGTATTACAAAAGCATTTTATTACAATATACCTACAATAACGTAACATATATTATAATGTGTATTATAATGTACCATCGGTATTGAAACAGGCATAACATTCAAAATAACATAATATTCAAAAATAAAATTGATAGAATTCCAATATCTAGAAATAAATTCATCAATGACGTATCCGTCATAACTGTTAGGTTGTCTCGTGTAAAATCGACTATTTAATTGCTAAATGTAGAATTTACAAATACACAGATAGATCGAGTCTTGCGATACGACACAAACGATCGTTTCGTCGATCGTTTTATTGCAAAATACGATATTGTGTGTTAAAACGAGTGGCAGATCGACGTTTCTTTACGTGAGTTTAAACTGCTTGTTTAAATCATTGATTTCACACAGATGCAGCAACGTGCAGTCGTTGGCAAGCGTTTAAAATCTTAAATAAAACGCAATATTACGCCGCGTTTTTCTTGAAATGTGACGATAACGATTCTGACTCAATAATCAAAAACATCAAAAGTTTATGGAACTCGGGAATTCCGTCATTCTAGCAAGAGAATTACGATTTTAAAGATGCAATCAATCCAACGATTTCGAATTTTTTGCTTTTCCAAGCACACTTAACATATTCCCCTCCCCCCCATATTTTTACATATTAAAAACTCATCCCATCGCAAAAAGCAGTCGGATAAAGACCCACTTTGTTCAAAAAACCAACAATCACCAAACATTCTGGTTTCCAATTCCACTGCCAAGTTAATTTTTCAATTTCGTAACGAATAGATCGGATGACTTGCTGAAACTTAGTCCAAATGACGCGATTCGTTCATCGAAAATGAATTCTAACGACGAGTCGAGTTTACTTACAATGTTACGCCATTTCTCTACGATTTCCAATTGCAATAACTTCTCTTTCCCCGCAAAATCCTCCCATCCTTCCACATTTTTCAAAAACATTCCCACGTATAATCTGCCCTCGTTCGCCAAAAAAAATTCAATCGAAACGATCCTCGTGTACGATCCCCCTCCTTTCTCCAAAAAATTCCCTCATCCTTCCGCATTTTTACCAAAACGATCCTCGCCTATGATCTTCTCTCTTTTTTTTTTTTCCAAAAATTCCCCCGTTCTTCCGCATTTTTACAAAACCGCGCTTCCGCGTGCGATCTTTTCTCAAAATTCCTCGTCCCCCCTTCGCCCCAAATTCAGTCGGTTTTTTCGCAGAGACGCGCGACAGGCGCGATGCAGCATGTTGCTGCGCGTCGACGCCGTAGATCGGCGATCGCGCGCGGTGAAAGCGACAGAGAGACGCGCTGCGAAATCGTCCGCGCGCGCGCGATAAGGAGAGACGGACGCTTTATCGCGGTCGAGCGGCCGCGCGCGAGAGAGAGAGACAGACGTACCGGGGAACTGCCGCGCCAGAGCGAGACGCTCCGTTAACTCTCGACGGGAACACGTGCACCGAAACGGCGAACAATTCCGGAGCAAGAGAGAAAGAGAGAGAGAGAGAGACGACACACGCGTAAAATCAAGCGAACGAAAAGAGACGTACGTACGGACTGAAGGAGCGTACGCACGCTTCCGCGTGTGGCGGAAGGGAGACAGAAGAGCGAGACGAGGATAGGTGCCGTACGTAAAATTGAAGAAGCGTATGTTGCACATGCTGATACACGCATACGTGAGTGGGAGAGAGAGCGACAGGGAGGGAGAAGATAAACTGGCGTAGTGAAAAAGAGAAAGACGGAGAGACGATAGAAGGAGAGAGAGTGATAACGACGGTGAGAGAGATAAAGAGATAGAATGACAAATGAGAGAAAGGGAGAAAGACAAGAGTGGTGAGCGAGAGGTGAGGAAAGGAGAGATTGGAAGTGAAACGAAAGAGAGAAGCTAACGAAGGCGAGAAAGAGAGAGAGAGAGAGAGAGAGCCGGCAAAAGAGCCGAAGGTCTCGCGGCGCTCTCTCGCCGTAGACGGATAACACGCTCGCTCGCGCACAGCGTCGCGTCCTCGTGCATGTGCACGCGCGCGCCAGTGAACGTGCGCGGCGTATCCGCGGATGGCTCGGCGCAAACGGAGAAAGGGAGAAAGAAGCAAAGATCGAGAGTAAAGGCGAAGGAGGAAAAAGAAGGAGAGGAGAGTTGGAGTACAGTCCGTCGTTTTTCTTGCTTTTGTGGAAGAGCCAGACGCGCGCACCGCCGCGATACGATGCACCGACGCGTACAGATATACACTGGCAAACTCCGTTTCCTAAACTTTCTAGCAGGCTCTCTCGGTACGCCACGACCGGCTAGGAAAACCGGACGATGCCGGTTCGACGCGACCAGGATCTGGATCCGTGGAACGTGACGAGATCCTCCGGCGCGTGATTTTTTCGTGATTTTGTAGGACGACGGATTGGAAACGTTCGTCGCGCGATTGAGAACGCAAGCTTTCAACAGTTTTCGTGAAAGATCAGCATTTGATTGTTTTCAACTACGCAGCTCCACCGTCGAAATTAATCTTCGCTGCTACACTCGCAATTTGATGCTGGAGCCTACGATTTTTTTCTTTATTAACAGAAAAGGATTGTTTCAACTTTGAGCGTTAAAATTAATCTTCGTCGAAACTGCAATGAGTATTTTACGACTACGCTCGTAATTATTTAATCCTACGATTTTTTTTTTTATTAATAGAAAGAGAAAGGTGTCATCGAGCCTTATTGATTACTTCAACTTTGGTACGCGGCTCGAGTATTAAAATTAATCTTCGACGAATGTTTCTTTCGTCCAAACTACGAATATTTTCACGATTTTCCTTTAGTAATAGCTACACGTAATCAAGCCTGACCCGATTCCAGACCAAAATCTCACACCTGACTTTCATTCACTTTAAAAGTTAAACAAGCGTTTCTCCGCCAAACCGAACATCAGAGGCACGTGCGTGAGTAACGAGGAGGTCTGAGAAACCAGAATCAGTGCAAGTCACTGCTCAATAAAAGCTTACGAAAAATGTCTTTTTATTGTCGAAATCTTTGGCTGACGCGGGAATATAATCACTACAACGTTATCCAAATATTCCGTTAAACTTGACTGAAGGTTTCGACAACGAGAATGAACAAACCGACGACAGAGATCACAACTCACTTTTGTCCCTCGGTAAACTTTTTTTGTATCACAAAGCTTGTTTTATTTAAATAAAATAACACAACATTGGAAATAATGATTCAAACGGTATTTAACACGAAATGTCTAACGTGTGACGTCGTTTAAATTCAAAGCAATCATCATCGTGCATTGCAGGTTTGCCAGAGCGGGTGTACAAGAGTTAATGACACATGGTTCCAATCTCTGGAAAAATAATATCCTCCAGCATTTCTCTAAAAGTTTTCGTAAGAAGCAATAGGAACTCTGGTTTATGTGAATTGTTATTATAATCGAGCGTCAATTGACCCGAAAGGACTGTCTTCAGAAATTTCTATTTTCTTACACTCTAGGCGTCTGTTCAGATATTGATTATTATATTACATACTATATTGTATTACAATTGTATTACTACCATATTACTATTATACTATTGCGATTATGCAACACCAAACGTGTACGTTTGTAACGATTGTCAGCAAATTATAGAAAGAGAAAGTCCGAACTGTTGGCTAGATTGATAGTACGATGTCCCCTCAGAAGGGACAGTCGAGTACAAAGGGTTAAAGTGACGCATACCGATCGGTCTCTACATTCATCTTGCATCTTCGTGCCACGAGTATGTTCCTCCAGCGGAACCGGTAGCCTTCGCAGGAAGGATGGCCCCATATCCGGACGAGCGGCGCGAAGAAACGAGCGCAAACGTCCGCTGGAATTCCGCTGCGCGGACGAAGATGGGAAAAGGAACGAGAGGAGAGAGCGTTTCGGAGACAGCGGGGTTGGAGATCTTGTTACGCAGCGGGCAATCCGGAGCCTAAGCTTTCCGGTCGAAACGCGGTCGGTTCCCGAGGACGCCTAATTCCCCGTGGCGCGGCTACGAAGGGGGCATCGACACAGGGATTCTCCTCCTCGGCGGTTTCGACAGTTCGATAGCTCGATATGCCGCGCAATATGTCCGGCGAATACCTCGGAACCGCGCGAGTGTTCCACGACGGAACGACAATGTTTAGAATTTTGATTTAGAATTTCTGGAGCGGGGGGGATATAAATTTGGACTTTTGGATTTTTTTGAGTCGTTTACATTTGGGATGAACGAACGTTTAATGAAGTTGGAACGTGTTGCAACTTATCGTCCTTTTAAAATTTGTTTCCTTTAGGGGGGAAATGTGAGACTTCAATTTGCAGAGTCGATTCTGAAAATGTTTTGACAGACACGCGAACCAAATAGTCGTTGGACTTGGAGATTAATCGATTTACAACTTTCGACAGTATTCGCACGGTAAAGTATAATCGTCATGGTAAAGTAAAAAGTATCTGTGTCTGCAGTATTATTTTGTTGTTGAGTAAATAACAGGCTAATAACAGGCAATAAATTGGGGTGTGTTAACGCGGTTAAACCATGCGCATCCCCGAACCTCCGGGTTTGTCCCTATTGTTCCGTTAAGGCGGGAATCTCGGCAGGTGTCCTCGGCACTACTTTTCAGTATCAATCAATCGATCTCAAGGAAATACTGAAAACAACCTCTCTCTCCTCAAATTTACGAGCGTTTCGAAAACTAAACCTGTTTCGAAACGACAGCTCTGAAAGACGACTTTCTTAAGAGCCATCTCAAATTGCTCGGAAGAACGCGAACAAACGACTAATTATAAATTACAAAAATAGACACCAAGACGAGAAGAGAGAACTGACACGTTCTGCCGACGTAAAAGAAAAAAAAAAAAAAAAAAAAAAAAGAAGGTAAAAACAGTGCAAGAAGGATTAGAAATTAAAAACTTTAACAACGAGGCACGAAAGTTATCGAATTTTACATTCTGCGCAGAGCAATCGCTATGTACAAACAATACCTACGTAACGTATACTAATTACTTGTAGAAATAGCATCCACGTAATACAGAAATTAATACTCGCGTGCACGCAATTTCACATATGAACGTTTCAACCATCTTCAAACAGAACCACCGAGTGTCTATCTGCTAATGGAAAAGAAAAAGAACCAAACGCCGTCCTGATTAATATACGCGCGTAATAACCAGCAATAAACATACATGCGCACACATGAACGCGTACGCACATACACGAGAGCCTCCTTGGCTCTCTAATTAGTAACCCTTGCGTTACGGCAGAGCCTTCGCTAAAAATACACGCCGCTGTGCGAGCCTGTGTCGCGTTCGATCGAACGAAAGCAACGCGGTTCGCAGCTATACCTACACATCGACTGCTCGTCTTCGGGAGGAGGATCGCGTGGATCTCTCGCGGCGAGAGATCGCGAGGTGGAACGGCTCGGTCGGCAAACGCAGCCACACAGAGAGAAAGAAAGAGAGAGGGGAAGAGGGAGATCCGATAACCCGCGATCCCTGATGAGCGGAGGGGTACGAAGCTTCGTTTCGAAGTTAGGGGATGACGAAGCAGAGAATACGTGGACGAGTTGGAGAAGTGACTGATAACGAAGAGAACGCGGAAAAGAACGAAAACGGAACAAGGAACCTGCCCAGGAGGGGGGAGAGAGGAGCAACAATTAGATGTAACAGACCAGGGGGGAACCGACCAGAAACAGGAGTAAAAAGAACGAGAGGTGACGAGAAGCGAGGAAACTCCAAACCGAGGGAGCGAAAAGAGGGGAGGAAAATTGGAAACGACTGGAAGGAATGAACGAACGAGAGGGAACGAGAGGAAACTGAAGAAGCTCGGAGAGATGGGAAAGAAACGAAAGGTAGAGGGAGGGAATTAAAGAATCGAAAGAGGGACAAACGAGAGGAAGAGTCGAAAGTGAAGGAGCGAAAGAGAGCGCAGGGTGGAATACAGACCGAAGAGACTGGAAAGAACGGAAAGAGTAACGAGAGCGAGAGACTCTGCGCGATGAAAAAAGAACGAAAAACGAAGAGAGAGAGAGAGAGAGAGACGATCCGTTGTCAGTAACACTCCCCGTAGAATACGTAGGACCTCGAACTCGTCTGCGGATCGATACGAGTTCCTGGTGGACTCGCGAAAGGGGGGCTTCAGGAGGGGGCTGGGGTAGCAGAAGAGGCAGCAGTGACGAGGGGGAGGGGAGGGGAGGGGAGGGGGCAGCCGGTTGGTGTTTGTGGGGTGCGGGGGTGGACTGACACAGGGACGCCTCGGGGGTGTTTCCATGGTGACGGGAATTATCGTCCGGGGTGGGTGTAAGGGTCTCTTCTCTCTCTCTCTGCAACCCTCTTTTTCACCCTCCGAACTCTCTTTCTCTCTCTCCCGACGTACGTGCCCTTTTTCTCCTTCTTCCAGCTTGAACTTATGATTTTCTAACGACGTGTCTCTTCTCTTTGCACAGAGAGGATTGCTCTCCTCGAGAGGGGGCAGGAGCGGGAAAGAAAGGAGAGGCAGAGAAAAACCGAAGTAACAGGTGAACAGACATTAGGGACTGCTGTCTTCGACGTTGCGTCGCTGCACTTCGGGACAGAATGTTGGAAATTCTCTGCAGGATTTTTTTTGTAAATGTATGAAAATTTTTGCGGCAAGTTTCGGTCAATTGAAGAAATGGGCACGCAATTTGAGAGATGATAACTGTTCTCGAGAGCAGTTAAATGAATACTGCCTATCTCAGATTTGGTCAGGTTTGGTCACCAAATATTTTGAACCAAGTAAAATATGCACAATAGGACCTTGGATCAACCGAGTATTGCAGTTGGAATAGAACAAAATTTCGACCGAAATTTGTAACACTTGTCGTGCTTGTTCCGTGTCTTTCGAACTCGTCGCAGAAATGAAACGAATATTGATACAACATAACGATACTACAGATGTTATTCGGGAATAATACCACGTTACGTTCAATCACGAGTGCTCTGAGAACGACGAACTAACTAGAAAGGGGAGACTTCTGCAACAAACAACCGAGATCTGGATGACCAAAGATAATCAAGAGCGCGACTCGTCAGAGCTCCACCGCGGTGGAGCTACAAAATAAACGAATTTCCCTGCTTTTATCCAGTTCGTGTGTCCTATATTTCATAGTTTTACAGTCAGACTCGAGTGTTGCAAATATTAGTTAAATAGTACAGAGAAATTGAAGTTTCGTTAGAGCAAACGATCTCTGATAACGCGGTGTGAAATGTAGTGTTCTAACGAACTTACCGGCCCGTCGTACATCACGCTTGCAAAGGATGAAGAATACGAAAAGGGTTTTCTGGAAGCGCGAATTCGGTGCTGGTAATTTGTTGGAAACAGGTTCTACCGTGGCACGGGCAAAGAAACGAGCACGACGGGAATCATCGGTGGTCTCGTAAATGCATCCGCGAAACGGAAGAGAGAGAGAAAGAGGGGGGGGGGGGGGGGGGCAACGAGCACCAAGGCTTGATGTATCTTACACTGGGAGCATCGCGCTGCGAAACACTGACGATAAACCTACATGTACAATGTGAACATTCTCGTCGTTATTTACGAATAGCTCGATTCAAACCGCTAACCTGTTTCTTTCGTTGAATACTCCAAGTGTTGAACCAAAGACCGAGGCTGTTTCCCGTTTGAATCTCGTTTTTCGAACGATCGCGCTTTCCTAGAAGAAAGTTACTTCGAAGAAGCCGCGCGTGAAAAATCGATGCGTCGGAAGAATCGTCATTGATTTCTGATTTCAACGAGAGGAGAACTCGTTTCGTTCGCCTGGATATATTGTCGGGGTAGATCTTTAATCAAAGTTTTCAAGAAGAACGCGAATTTTCTTCCAAAATCTTTCGCGCGTATTAGGAAAGACAGACGTATGGAAGTAATTGTTGTCGTTTGTCAAAGTCTTTCTTCAAGCAGCTAAAGATTTCTTTCTGTCGGCTGAACAAAACGCGGGATTTTCTAGCTACTGTTTTACTAGCTACTCTTGGGCGAACAGAGATAAAATCCTTTTAAAATCAGTCGACAATGCAACTTAAAGGAAAGAAGATAATAGAAAATAGGGAAGAAGATAAATTGTCGTTATTTGGACAAAGCCTACGAGAAAACGGGGATCCATGTGTTGTACAAAGTTAGTTACTTATCGGAAGTAAAATAACGGCATCGTGCAAACGTCGTGGTACTCGCGAAGATAATGCCTAAAATTGATTTACGATCCCATTGGGAAACTTTTATCATTATTCAAAAAACGAAAAACTACTGTTAGAATAAAACGATCGTGCAAGGAATCGGGACAAAATTTCTCGATTAAAAAAAAGATGAGAAATTTGAATTCCTAATGCCTCGATGAATTCAATCGCGAGACGATTGAAGACGTCAATTCTCAAAAAACCCAGCTAATTCACGAGAAACGTAAAAATGTAAAAAGAATGTCCCATTCGAGACAGTGACATAACGTAACAAAGTATTGTTATTTAACCTAAACCAAAACAGAATCCAATCTAAAAATCAAAAGCGCTCGTCAAAGGCTCTCGTCAGTGAATATTTTCAAACGCGTGGACCGCGTCGCGGGAAAGAGATCTCTCTCTCTCTCTCTCTCTCTCTCTCTCTCTCTCAAGAGAGAGTAGCGCGATCGAGAATAAAAACGAGAGAAGAATCGCGCCGTGGTTCGACCAATCGGGTTCTCGTCCGGCCAATCGAGTTCCCGGGGAAAATAGACCCGATCGAATTTGCGGGCAACGGGTGGTCTCGAGGCACGATCGAAACCGATGATCTCACCTCGAGATATCGATACCAACGCCGAGGTCGTCGGGTCTCGCGCCGTGGAAAGTTCCACTCGGCTCTCGAGAGAGGCAGGAAAGCTGCGCAGACGCGGTACGCGATTACGCGCGTCCACGCGCAGATCAAATACCTCGATTTTATATCTCCGCTTCTACAAAAGATATCGAGCTGATTCTTTCGCCGGCACGTTCCACACCGTTTCGCCGTCTTACATTTCGAATCTCGTGGTGATCGGCCGAGAATCAAAGGAGCTACGACGATTTTCCGGAAAGCCGTTCCGATGTCCACTCTCGTTAGAGATATCGATTTTTCTCGGGGACCGCCGATTCTCACGTGAATTTTTCCCGCTACGGATCGTTCCACGCCACTTTTCCTTGCGCGTTTGGTGTATTTGTAATTTCACGGGTCTCACGATGAAACATTTGGAGTATAGGGATTTAGAATCAGCGGTTCCTTCGAGTTGCTCCGAATCGCCGCTCTCATGTCCGTTGTGCTGAGAAATTTGGATCCTCGTACGTCCCACGTGTCTCTTTAGTCGTTGGTATATATATAAAAAATAATATATATGGTATACAAATAAAACATACGTCCATTTATGTACGAAATACCCTTCAAAAACCACACTGTTCAACCGTGCTTACAAATACCTACCAACTTTTTTTTTTTGAGATTTCCGATTACCTTGTATCGTTTGCTCGCAACAAATAAACCGATAAAAGTAGCAAATTTTTCAAAAAAGTCAGTAAACGCTAATCGCACAGATACACGCACATCTTTGCATACAGATAGTGTGCAAAACACTTGGAGCGTATCGGTTTGGTTTCTGAGAGCCCTTTAGAGATTCCTTCTCCTCTTCACTTGCGTTTTCGCAAAAATATGAATTCCCATAAATTTCATTTTGCAATCCATCACGATACGGTTTTTCTGACCAGAGTGAGATTTCGATCGATCCTCGGAGCGATCGACCACGTTTCGCGCGAGTCTGTTTATATTTAAGGAGGACGTAAATCAAGGCGCGAATTCTATTCGGGAACAAAAGGAGGGGTGTGGCGGTTTTACGCGAGTTTACAGCTCGAAATCGAAAATAGAATGGACCGCAAAGAGCGGCGTGCTTCGTGGTAACTAGAATAGGCACGTGGAAATCGAAAGACACGGAAAATGCAGGGGTTTGTCGATCACGCGCGGCACCGTGAAATTCTTCCACGTTTCGTCTCGTTTCTTCCCACGAGAGTCAGTTGATCGGGACGCTTATCAATCATCGACTTAATTGTATCGTCGCGAGGTTAGAATAAATCTTTACTCGGATCCTTTGATAGATGGCGAAACCTTGCAAAAATGAATAGAATCTCCTGCTTCTGAGAGTATTGTGCGTATCCTGATTGTTCACAACCAACATGTCGAGAGTAGAGTGTTTAAACAGTTGAATTTTGGTAAACAGGTGTAACAACCGACGAGACGAATATCGTTGCTTGAAAGACTGAGTCATTGAATGACTGAAAATCGAATTGTTCGCGTGATAAAAGTGTTCGCGAAAGTGTAATTCTCAACAACCAGAACGAAACGTCAACTCGAAAAACCGAAATGAAATTCGGCAAGGAAAGTGCCGAAATTCAAGCAGCGAGGACAGGCATCGCCTTTCTTCCTGTCTGTTCCTTGCAAATGCTAATCCGCTAAAGAAAACAGGAAGGGCACGTTTCAACGTGCTCAGAGGAAGAAAGAGAGAGAATGGGGGTGGAGGTTAGGGCAAATCGAGACGATAGAGAAAGCAGCCACGGCCGGTCTACCGCTAGGACGAGTTTCGAGGGAAGTCCCCGGTACCTACCTGCCGAGCTAACAAAATGGTAGGGCCCACCAAGTCCGGCTGAAAATCAAGCAACAAGTTGTTAACAGCCTCTGACTCCTACAGGGTGTACGAAAAGTAAATCGGGAGAAACGTACGTTTCCATGAAACGAGCAGCGAAATCTCGTACAACGAAACAGAGATGCGGCGCCCATTGTTTCTACTTCTGCATTTAGGTTATTACCTTGTTATTCTTTGTGATTCCACCTCCGTTGTTCTTTCTGCAAAACGTCTCACGTGGGCATCTTTTTGACATTGAAACGTAAATTTCGCGTAGGTTTGTGTTTTACAGACAGATAATTTGCATTTCATTTGAAGTCCAATAAAATTCCAATTCTAGAGAAAACATATTTTCTCCTGAATTTCATATCAAATCTAACACCTACGTGTAACAATCCTTCAAAGTGACAGGTGCAATTTCAATTAGGAACATCGCTGAAATCGCGGATTTCATTGATCGAACGATGTCGTTCGACTGAATGAACAACACGTAGATACCTACTGCGAGCGCAGTTCGACTATCGCGACCAGTCTTCTCGTAACGTTTCGCCTATCTAATTAGCAACATCATCTGTCGATTGTGCGTGGATGGAATTAACGACTAACATCGGCGGAAAACACGTGAATACTCAGCTGATGCTGGCTATTCACCGCCGCGTGCGAAAATCTATTTTCTAATTGAACGATGATCGTGCCAATTAGCGATCCGCCCGCTGAATATGCGTAGGTATTCAAACGCAATCCGTATATCGTATCCGCGAATCGGTATAATCGAATCTTTTCCTGTTTCGCCGAGGGCTTGCGAAATGGCCTCGCGATGCTGTTGTTAATTAACTCCACAATCGCGTCAACGTTGAAGCATTTAAATTTGAATAGAATTGAGAATAGATAGAATTTCTCGATCGGCTCGCATTTAATGAAAAATATCCAGCGAAATTTGTACGATCGTGTATCTCGCGAAATTAACAATCGAAGGCTCAGTCCGTAGCCCGTAGTCTGCAGTCAATTGCGAATTAAAATTTGCCGAGTGAATCACAATCCACTGAATTTTCGTTTTTTTTTGTGGAAAATGCTTTTCT
>KQ435922.1:4770178-4785350 GCA_001276565.1 Melipona quadrifasciata | reverse complement strand
TCGAATTTCTTTCGTATCGAAAGAACGTATCCAGAAAAATAGCTACCTGCCTCCGAAGTTTATCTCGGAGCAGTGCCACTCGATCTTGGTTGGAGAAAGCGTGCTTGAAAATCGAACGAGTGCCGAGACGGCGATCGAGATACGATATCTATCGCGTGTCGCGCACATTGTCTCTATTTATCGTCGGCCAACACGCGCAGCCACTAGCTCGCGCGACAAAAAGGAACGTCCTCGGCGTCTTCCCACGCGTTATCGCGCGACGCTAGCAACCGAGCCAACGACCGTTTTCGACGCCGCTGAATTTCGTTCGGAGTAAGCCGGTTGCCAAACGGAAACCATTCGGTTGCGTTTGCACAGTGACAAAAGCGGTTTACGCTCGGTGCAGACGAGCAATGTTAAAAACGTCGCGTCGCCTCGTGTCGCGTCACGTTGCCAATCGCTGGTACGCGGTTCAATCTTCGTTATTTGCTTGCAATCTTTTTCATTTTTTTTTTTTTTTTTTTTTTTTTTTTAAATTTTTTTTTTTTTTTTTTTTTTTTTTTTTTTTTTTTAATGAATTACGATGAATTTAAAAGAGGTTGACGATTTAAGTTGTTAACTTTAAATTGTTGTGAGTAAAGTTGAAATGGTTCTGCGTGTACGTGATTTCGGATGCAAATAGAAACTAATTGTAAGTAAATCGCGAGCTGCTAACAGATACAGATGATTTCGTGGATTTCCTTCGTTTTATTTTGCTGGATGTATCTACGTTTTATGTTTTATTTTTCGCAATACTCGAGTACACTGCGTCGTTAAAAATATGATTCTGCTGAATCATGCAGCGTTACCGGGAAACTGCAACAAAATCGCGGATCAATTACTATTGTAAGTTTTGAGAAAAATTCTCAATTTCTCCCGATTAAAAAAATGACAATAAAGTAAAGAAGGAATTTGCAAACTACCGTACCTTTTAACTTGTACTTTTGATTAGTAATAGCGTAGGTAACCTGAGGTTAAGTTTATTTGCGGTTTGTTTGTCGTTGCTCGGAAAGTTCTGCGTGACTGAATTTTAGTCTATCTTTAACATTGATACCATACAACGTTATGTAGTTGTATACATGTAGGGCACATTTACGTACCATTATAACCACCATTACGTAATTTCAGCGTATCTTTATTACATCCTCGCGTTACTAGATGAAACGATACTCTAACGATCGGCGAAAAATAGCTTTTCGTTTAACCTCTTTAGCCGCTCGAATATTTCGCGCGTTATATCACTCGATCGAATTCGGACGAAAACTACACAACGCGTTACGGTGATTCAACGCAGTAAGTACATACGTACTTGTACGCAAAAGCAATCATAGCAGGCTAACTAAAATGATAAAATCTAAATGAACTTGTTTTTCCCATTTACCAAAGTGTTTCTTCAACACTCTCTGCGTATATTTAAATTTGCCACAAAGTATAATAACAGTGTAGCAACAATTTGCTTACGTTAATTTAGATTAATATCAGTATCCGTTTTAAATTGAAAGTAACTAGCCAAATAAAATATAATAACACGTTTAAGCAAGTTATTGTTATTTTATTCTCGAGATTGATTAAAAGATGTAATCGTTTTCTATTCGTTTAATCTCCCTAGTGGAGATTCGAATCAGCGCAACCCAATCACATTTCTAAATTATGCAATTTTCTCGTATTTTTTAAAATCTTTATATTTATATTTTCTTGACCTCTTGAACTTCGTTGCAACCGAGTATTCTGCTTATTCTCGTTATTATAATATTATTACATCTGAATTCAAAATTTACCCTGAATCAAGCTGAACATAGGCGTATCAGTTTACCTCGGGAAGTTAATAATAATTTTAATTGTATTCACACAGATTGATTTCTTGCTTGAAACGCGTTCAACCAAACACGTTCCAAATTTCGTATATTCTCGTAATTCTAATAATCTTCCAGTAAATACGAGCAAGTACCATCATCAGAAATCTGTTATATACAAAGAATTTACATAATGTATTGTAACATCGTTCACACGCCTATATCTCTTCGAAGAAAATATCGGAATTATCAATTGCCACGAACTGTCGCGATTGGCAACACGTTCGAATTGCGTGCATCTAATTACGGGAGATTGGAACGCAACGATTTTCATCGAACGTCAATTTCGCGTGTTCGATTATTTCCTTTTCGTGGTGAAAGATAGAGACGAAACGAACGTACCAAGGCTGCGAACGCGTCGTTCGTTCGTTTCCAGGCGAACGACCAAGCAAAAAGAATATTCGTTCGCTGTTACCTAATCAACGGAGGCTCTCGAGCGTCGAGAGGTTTTTCACTGGTACTCGCGCGGCTATGAGCGCGCGCGCGCGCACACACACATGTATACGTGGGAGTCGCGACGTTATCCGCGAGCCAACGGAACGCACTTAAGCGCCGTGAGACGAGTCCGCGCGATAACACGATCCTGATAATACCACGACGTATCACTCGCTCTCGCTTTGCTCGTTACGTCGCGTCGCGGCAATATGCAATTACCTAACTACACTTTATTAAAAGGCCGTTACTATCACTGCCATTCAATTTTCTCGAAACTAGTGGCACTACGTATTAGCGACCCTATTACGTCCCTACTTATGAAAAAGTGTAATCGTAAAGTTTAGGGAAATGTCTTGTTTTGCATAATATTGGAACGCAGGAAACACTGATGGACAAAGTTGTAACAATCTATAACTGCAATTACATTGGCATCTAAGACCGTTTCGTTTTTAACATTCAATTCAGAAAACGTCCCAATTTGTTTGTGATATTTTCTAGGATGAAGCTACGTTTTCTCCATTTAAAGTCAAAATTGAGAGAAAGTCGTTGAATTTTTCTACCTAGTCCTACTGTTGTGCTAATATCATCTACGTTTCACGATTCTAGACAATGTCAAAACTATTAAGCAGCATAACATTACAGGATTAGGATATTACCTTCCTTTTGGAAGAATTGTAACTCTCCTTTTCTCGAAAAGCCCGCTTCTATAGCCATTTAACATACATTGCTAGTATCACTTACCTCTAAGCATTCAAATACTTTGATACTTTGATTTACTCTGTTTGAAAGTGCATAGCAGTAAATAGATCTATCTATTTTACATCTACAAATTATATAAGAAATACTAAACAACCGCCAATTATGATATACAAATTGTGTAATTACATGTGATATGTAATTGTGTAATTATCCAATTGAAAGTAAAATGCTTTTATAAGCAAAATAAACACATGAACTTTGATGTCCTCAGAAATAAAGAAATCAATAGATTATCTTATAGCTGATTGTATACTTCACGAAAGAAATATAGCGAGATTGTTGAAATCGATCGAAAGTTATAGTTTTTAATGTTTGAATACTCAAACGAATTAACAAAAGAGAAAGAGAATAAGCACGTAAGACCTCGGTTCGGATTTCACAAAACATTCCTTTGTTTTAGATTAGCTTCTATAGAAAAACGTGATCCAGACTATATTATTATTTAATGCTTTAGCTTAGAGCCTCGCTATATTTCCTCCAATGACATTACCACTTCTCTTCATTCATTTTATATACAGAAATCTCTCAGATAACATGGCTAACACTCGCACAGAGGATTAAGTAAGAAAATCAATAAATTTACTGTTCTCTGTGTAATCCTAAAATTTATACGAATGGATGTGTTTTGAATAAAAACCAATCCAACAGAACACTTCAAGTACCAAATAATATCTATATTGAAAAAGTCTAGAATGAGTTCAATAGTCTCTTCAATGTCATAACTTACCATACATTTTATTTAAATTCCATATTATTATTTGCGATTGTCTGGTTAATTTTGAGTCCCATGTAATTCACATTAGAACGAAAATGTCAGCCATGTTTAAGTTTTTAGACCAACGGGACATCAAGTCTTAATCTAAAAAATCTCAAGATAATTTTCTCCGGATTGTTATAATTTTCCTAATACCAATGACACTCTACTGAAATATAAAGAAAAATTATCCCATTTAAAACAATCACATCTAACTTACTCCTTTCAAGTTTGAATAAATTACAATCTATATCATTAAATTATAAATGGACAGCAGATATATTTATGCATTTACCTATTTTCAGGAGAACCTAAAGCAGCAAAAATACACCGACTGTACGTAAAACGCTTTAAATATTTAAAGTATAGTATTTATCTGAGTAAAACAAAACCTCCTGTATGAATTTCATTGGATTAATTTGCATAAACGTCTGCAGTCCAATTATTAACACCATTGTTACAAGAAAAATTCATCTCGAAAGTGTTGAGAGACGTTCGTAAGCTCGTTGTCACGCTGGTATACAATTTTGCATCGGTGTGTATAACGAGCCGGCACGTTGCATCAAGCTCATGTGCCGCGCGTTTCCGTCATTGAATTAATAATCGAACTTACGTGGGTTGTTGCTCATCTACCGGGTGTCCGCGAGGAGAATACACGTTTCACGAATTGCCGACAATGGTAAGCACCGCTCGACCAATGAAACACACTGCCTGAAAATATACGAAAACCGTATTAGCTTAATGGCGGTGACATTGAGTTTAGACAATGATGAATTAATCCTGATAAAAAAAAAAAAAGAAACGGCGGTAAAAATTGTATCGCTAGCACCTTCCCAAAGTACTTAAGCAACTAAGGGTGATAAAGTTAGTAAGTAAGGGCTGATAAAGTGACCGTAAAAGTTGCTTAAATAGCAAGTGCAGAAAAAATGAATCTGTTATTCACTTTGGTCTTGTTTGAAGCATATTAAATATGTTACTGGATGAATATATTTTTGGATGAATAGGTAGCAATTGCAGCGTCTAATAAAGATGAAAGTATGTTTTTTATAGTATTGTTAGAATTAACCGCATGGGAAAAACAGATTGCATCTCTTTTAGAAAATGCGTAAGCATTTTAAATATGATTGAAAAATTTAAATATTGTATTGTATAAATATCCTCCTTTTAATAGGTTCTCTTAATTTAAAGTCTAAGTTAAAAATATTCATGGATGAACCATTGTTATAATATCGGAAATCTTCAAACTACGGTAGTTGGTAGTACGGTAGTTAGTCACTAAACAGAGATTGCCCTGCAAACAGTCGTAAATTACTGTAAATGGAAATAGCGCATCCATGAGATCCGCGTTATATTTCACAATATGGATGGATATTAAGGAACTCGAGGCTCACAAAGCTTATATACCTACACCTCGCATGTTAAGGTTCGCGTTACAAATTCAGCTGGTTAATCCGACGGGGCAGTAAACGAGTACGCTATCGGTCGAAAATACACGAGCAACATGAAAGATTTACAAATTCATAGAGTCGGTTACAAGAACGAATTGCAAACGATACCCCGCGTATCAAACACAATATCAAATGAAAGATTCATCGAGAGTTCTCGTTTTCGAGCAGCCCGAATGAAAATTGAATGGAGATGAATAAAAAATATGGAGAGAAAAAATGATGGAGCCGATTTTCGGAAACGTCGGAAATGGGACATGGATCGTATATCGATTATCGTTCCTTATATGCAACTGACACGCGATTAATCTTTTACCTGCTGAAGATTACGAGACACATACACTGTCTTGAAAAACCGATAATTCGATTAAATATAAAACGTAGCACGGGAACGATATCTCGAGATGTTTCTTCAACATTATCCAGAAATAATTTGAATCCGCTTCTCATTTCGTAGTTACATTTGAAAAATAAGTGAAAATTCCACCAATAGCAACGTTAGAAATGAACAGCGGTAATAAAAAATGGCGGATATTGCAAGAGAACGTGATTAACCACGCTTTTAATTTCCGAATTGGGTTCAAAGATGTCTCCCGATACGTTAACCTAAAACATCGATTATTTAGGAAACTGTTTACGGGATGAAGATGAACTTCATATAAATAGACATGACAAATGGTAGAGAACATTATGTGGAAAATATTACCTCGATATCGTAATTCGATCTTGAGTTATTAAATGGTCACTTTTTCCACCAAGCGAGACTGCTCGAACTCGGTTCTCCCGGTCTCTCTCGAAGAAACGCGTGCGCACACCGAAACTACTCAAATGCATGTTCTACCATAATTTCGTACACAAATAATTCATCGCGGAATGTCACTTTTCTAATTTAACTTCGTCATTTTTCAATATGCATCTGATCAACTATCGGTCAATTAAAAATAAGCAGTCACGAGCTAGAAACGTCACGACGAACTGACTCGAAAAAATGAAAATGGCTTCCATGAATCAATCGATATTCGACTTCCTACTGTCATTAATCAATAAATGACGAAGGATATAACGACGATGGAAATGATGGATTGAAAAGTCGATGCGAGATGTATCAATTTTCGTATTCGTGCAACACGCTGATTGCTTTTGACAAATAGCCTATACGATCTTGGAATAATAAAAAAGAATTGTCATGAATATTGAATATTGTTCGATCTTACGTATGTAACAATTCCACGCAACGTTGCCGCGCTTATTGCCTCGCGGTTACAGAATCTACCATGTTTCAATCGATTTTATGATATTCGCGATCGATAATCTTCAACGCGATGTTTTCAGCAATACATACTGTACGCGATAGATACATCGAATATTTTCCTTCATTTCTTTTCTATCGTCCGCTCATTTAGTAAATACATTCGTTATTCTTGCAAAAATCCGTGTGAATTGTCCCACAACCTATAATCATAAATACGAGACATCGACGATCCAAGTTGAATCAAAGAAAATAATTTCAACTATTCTACTTTCAACAATACTTACTAATGAATTATGACCTTCATAAACTTTGTATCGTTGTATTTAAACTAAACTGACAAACTCGATACGTGGGTTTAAATGACAGTATTGCTCAGTCTAATTCAGCATGTATACATCCGATCTTCCCACTTGAGAGGTTAGTGTAACTTTCTATTTCACGATATCTCAAGATTGTAAATTCCCCAGATTTTGATCATGTGATTTTATTTACAGCTACCAATTCGGCTCGTTAGAGACAGAATAAACACGCGGTATTCTATTAATTCTCAAAAACGATACGATCGTCGAAACGACATTTGATAGAAGATTTTGAAGCGGGCCCCGATGTACCATTCGATTTAGATCCACGAGGAACGCGCCACGCCCTGCTTTCGACGTTGCCGTGTCCGCGATGGACGGCCCGCATAATGAGAAACACGAATCAGTGGCCTCATCGTTCTCCCGTATCTTTGGTCGCGTGCGCTGCGACTTCGTGCGCGTTTGCCCTTGCTTATCACGTTCTTGCGCAGCTTTAATTAGCTAGCCGCCATATCTTGGTCACTACGTTACTTCTATGAACTTGCTCACTCTTTTTGTTTTGTAGTCAACTTCTCTCTTGCAATCACGTCGTAAAGACGTGAGACGGTAACACCTTGAGACGGATATCAACAAAACACATATATGAATTACATGGACCACAGAATACGTTTGTTACGATACAAAGCGCAGTTAAAAAATGCACACAGGTTTCGTCATTTCGTGATTTTCTTATTACGCAATCAGTATCGGATTCTAAAATTACCTCGGCTCTCATCTCAGACTTGTTATGCGTATGATCATCGAGCAAACCAAGGTAACGAAACTCAACCTGTCCGAATCGTTTGGAAATCTAAAACAATGGAAAATTAATTGAATGGAATCCTGCAAACGGTATTAATTAAGGAGATTAAGGAGGTTACTCTAAAACTGCGAACTACAGCAGCGACAACGACGATGAGAAACAAAGGAGAGCATTGCTTATGCAGGGGAAAGAAGGAAAAGGAGGGGACGTGCCATAAGCTGCGTACCCGCGGCACGCCATCTACATCGGCTTTGTGTATTCCATGGTTGCGCAATAGCGCGCGACTCGAGAAAGCCGAGCGCGCGACGCACGCTGGCATTTTTGCTTTTGTGCGTCGGTCACAGGATTGCGCACAACACTTCGCCCGACAATTGATTGCGCTTCAAAGGGAGGTGAAACTCGAATCGGGCGGCGAGAAGGGAGAAAGGGAAAAAGCGGAATCGTAAAAGAGGGTACGCAACACCCATCCCCGCGACAAGCCGTGCCGAACAAGGGCACAGAAGGCAAGAGAGACGGATTACCAGCATTACAACCGGACGAAGAGCAAAGGGGGAAAGGTGTAGGGAGAGAATGGAGGGAGGACGGAAGACGTAGACAAAGAGACGAAGAAAGGGGAAAGGTGCATGCAATGAGAAAGGGTGGGGAAGAGGAAAGGAAAGGAAGATCGGTCTCTTGGTGCAGAGCGTAGTGGTTATAAAGAGAAGCGGCATCGCTGCACGGCTACTTGGCTCTCCAGGGCCAGGATATTTCAA
This sequence comes from Melipona quadrifasciata, assembly GCA_001276565.1. Lineage (NCBI taxonomy): Eukaryota > Metazoa > Arthropoda > Insecta > Hymenoptera > Apidae > Melipona > Melipona quadrifasciata. The sequence goes on along the minus strand of KQ435922.1, from coordinate 4,776,981 downwards.
TACCGACGGTGGTCGGCCACCGCCGACGTGGCTACGGAGAGGGGAAATGCTTGTGACGATGTGCGCTTGTACATATATATATATATATACACACATATATATGTACACGTAAATATATATATATATGTAAATGGTATATATGTACTTCCCCTTGTGCCCCTCATCCACGTGCCCGCCCTACGCGCCAGCACATACGCGATATATACGGTTTTACACACCCGTGGGCGTTAAAGAGAAAGAGAAGGAAAGAGAGGGAAAGAAAGAGAAAGAAAGAGAGAGATATGACCGGTGGCACGGTAGCGCGCTCCGCTATTCGGGTTTTCTGCACGAGGGGAAGAGTGTAATGGGGAGGGAGAGAATTTGCTGTCTCTGTTTTAACACACACGGAGGGGGAAAGTTGCGGCAAAACGGAAAGGCTGTTGTCGAAGGGGAATGCAGGGACGCGCGCGGCACGGCGATGGGGACCTCGAACTGAACCGTCGACCGACGATCGTCCGTGAGCCCGCCTTCTCGACGAGTCGAGGGGAACGTACGTGGGCTGTGCCACACGTCGATTGGTCGTCGTGCCCGGCAGGGTTAGAAGCGTTGGTGGCGCCTCGAGAATCCCACCAATCGAGCGCCACTGTCGTGGCTTTTTTATCCTGCTATTTGCGAGAAGAGCAGAGGCTCCCCCAACTGGCTCTCTCACTCCTTTTCTATCCCTCTCCTTTTCCCTCGCTGACCCGCTCTCCCTATGTATTCGTCGGCACGGGAGAGGACACTCTCGTTTCGGGATCCGTTGAGGTTGCACACGTTTTCACGAACAGCGCTACCCGTTTTGCTGTGACGCGTTCTATTCTACGCTGATCCGTCTCAGTACCGTGTGTTATCGTTCCAACGAGTCTCCGGTTTTCTTGGATAATCCGTTTAAGAACTGTTTACTATAAAAGCATCGTATGCGACAGTCGATGCCGTGCGGTAGTGTTATGTAGTGTATGTGACAGTACGTCGCAAGAGGATACAGTGTTGCCAGATCGTGGGCGCGAACACATAGCAAAAGCGGCACCTCGTCGCTAAAAACAGTGATTAGATCACGCGCCCGTTTCTAATAGGACAAGTCGATCGACTCGTTTTATCTGTAATAATAAGTGATAAACGTAACGACGGCATAGTAAATTCTCGAGTTTATCGGGTAATGTACTAGTGACATTTGGTGCGGTGCTATCGACGAAATAGAGTTGGCAACGTTGCATCGACTGGTCTCGCACACAAATATACGCATACACGTACCTAGAAGGGAACTTGGGGTGGCTGGCTAGCAAGCAGGCGGCAGGCAGGCAGGCAGGCAGGCAGGCAGCCAGGCAGGCAGGCAGGCAGGCAGACAGGCAGGCAGGCAGGCAGGCAAGCAGGCAGCTTTCTTGTTCCGAGGACGGCGCTCCTGGTCGCGCCGTCTCTCTTTTCTACCTCCATTGCGCTTGCTCTTCTCTCCCTCTTCTCCCCACCCTTCTCGTCCTCGGTCACTCAATCACACTCTCCTTCTTTTGCTTTCTCTGTCTTTCTTTCTCCTTCGTACGTACGGCGCACGTACCGTTGAGAGTTTCTCCCTTCCCCTTCCGATACTCTTTCTCTACCATTACCCCCTCCCCTCCTAACCTCGAGCGGGTCGGGCGAGTCCACTAAGCTTGCGAGGGGAGTTCGGCAGACCTCGGCTCTAGTCGGCCTCGATCCGCAGAATGTGCTAGACGTTGTGAGTCGATCGCTCCAGTTTTTATATATTCGTGTATAGACAGGCTCAACGCCGATCACGGAGCTTAAGAACGTTATACCGCACTTCGTACGCGGATCCACGAGTTTCTAGTGCCTATATCGACGTTAGTTTTCACCATCATTTTCGGACGCACTCGATCGGTGTATATCCGTACGACGGCCATGTTTGGTGTTTACGAGGTGAGGGGGAACTGCTGACGTCACGAACCCCGATCTTACACGAAGGGAGCAGCAACACCAGCAGAAGCAGAAAACGTGTGCTGCCGGCCAATACTAGACACCTCTGAATCTTAATACGAATCCGGAACAAAGACAAGACGCACAGTCGAGTATATCCGTATCTCGACAAGTATCGTAGGATTATTTGCAACGTGAACACACGGAGAAGTAACTCGCGGCGCGCAAACTGTGCCGCTTGAAATTCCCTTCCCGATGGGACGTGCGTGTACGCCGACTTCGCTCGTGTTCGCCGGTCTTGCCGCGACTACTGGCCTTTCAAAAAACATCGGCCGCATTGCCGTCTCGCTGCTGAAATAGCAGCCACTCTAATCACCAGTCGGTCGACTCGATCCTGTTCAGTGCGGAAAACATCGAGCGATGTCGAGTCTCCTCGTCGTATACGAGACAACACGTGTTTATTATGTTTACACGGTGTGTCATCTCGATTAAATTAGAGCATCGTGGCCCGATCACGGTATAGGTACATATGGTGTTACGTTACTCAGTGTGGTTTCTCAGTGACAGCCATCGCTCGTTCATTGGATTTACCGATAGTTATTTTTTTTTTTTTTTTTAATTACGAATCTAACGAACAAGGATTGAAAACATCATGGATCTAGGTGACAGAGTTTACGCCGCGGAACGGATTATAAAGAAGAGGGAAAAGCGGGTAAGTAAGAGAACTGCGAACCATCACTGGCAGATAGCGCCACTATATGGAATCTGTTTGTCTATGCGCCGTTGCCGGTTCCTGCTCCCCTCTTCGTAATCTTTCTCTTTCCCACCTCTCGTCGTTTCAACAATTCTGCCCCTCCCGTTCTGATTTCTATCATGTACCGATGCTCTCGATATCTCTCATCGAAGTCGAACAGACACGTTCCATTGGTACATTGCACACAAATTATCTGTTTAGTTTCGTTATCCAACGTTGTAAACATGTCTTTAAATATCTACGCGTCGTCGCGTGGTTTTTCAAATAAAATTACTTACATTTCTTCAAACTTCAGATAAATAATTATCTATTAAATATTTATTCAATTTACATTAATCAAATTTATCGAGACGCTCAATGTAACTTTATAATGAAACGAAATGATTTTTAAACTGCTAATTGATTTTTAACTTTTATTGTTTTGAATATTGAATAATGTACGATTATTTGAATATTGCTTGGTAATTAGGCTGAACAAATCAGTTTCTTTCTTACAAATCAGTATATTAAATTACAATTAAACATATATGTATATATACATATGTACATAACATACGACATTAAATGCAAATGTACAAACATCTAGAATTCAATTTGATCAACTCCAGTTCCTAGAAACGTCTTAATTTCTATTTCTCAATCAATTTGATTCTCACATGTCTCCAATTATAATAACATAAACGAAGAGACCAGACTTTCGTAACATTCAAAATTCGCGCCAGAAATATTGAAACACGTTCGCAACCATATTCACGTCGTACGAGTAGGCGGCAGCGTGTCACCCAATTTGCAAATTCAATATCGCATTTAAAAACGCATTGACGAGGTATTACGATTCGTGTTTCCAATAAAGAATTCTTCAAGCTACTTCACGTTAAGTACGAAGTAATTCCGATTAATTTATTATTGCTCCAATCTCCGTGTGTCGATACGTTCAAAAACGGTCGCAACTTATGCAAGAAATTTATAATTTTTTTTTACCGTGGCGTTGATTTTCGGATTACGATAACGAAGCTAGCCTCTGCTGGCAACATTGTAAATCGACATAAAACACGCGAGACCTCTCAGCTGCGAGCGGCTCATGCGCGATAAACCAACGTGTCCTATACTTGCACAGTTATGTCATTGTTTTCCAACTGTCAGACTAGCTGCGCACCTCGACCGGTCGGCATGCTTTCGTTCGTTGGCCGACGGCCAATAGGTGAGCCGTATCAGTGGCTCTCGTGGAAGTCAACGCCGCCCGTTTTATCGACCGTACGCTCCTACAGAGATGGATTCGAAAATTCGCTGTTTCGACGCAGACGCGCGAAACGGATCTTTGCGATCGGGCCACATTCTGAGGTCGTGATCAACTGGCGCCAAGGGTCTTTTGTCAGAGTTTGTACGCAGTTCAGAATTATGCCCATCGGAGAAATCAAATTATGCATTAAATATGCCCCTTAGTGAAAAATTACACTTACGTGTAGTATAATAAATAAAGAGAATAAAGTCGAAAAATTTTCGTAGCGCAGTTGTATCTATCCTAAAGATAAGTAAATCTTACCACGGACCTTTCTTAACAACTTAACAATTAATAACAATTGATCTGTGAGCTAGTAAAATTCAAACATACATATGTGCGTAGTATGTTGAAACTAAAAGGATAAAGTTCATAATTGTGTCTTCAATAATACTTCAACTTATTATCGTAACAAATTATACCTGCAGATAATATATTAACATAAAAAGGACAAAATCTTTTATTTTAATCGTAATTTTATTCTGATTTCTGATTGCATCCGTGTCGAAAATTACGAGTTTAGAAGAGTGCGATGCGCGTTACACGATTCGGTTAGAGGTTATGAGAATCTTCTGGATTTCGAACATCACGAGCAGGTGTTAAAACGCTTCTTTTTTTTCTTTCGATAGGTGCATCGTACCGGAAATGGGGGGATAATTTAGGGGATGGTGTTTCGTTAGGTTATTTCGAAATAGGATGATACAATTCATACGTTTTGATAAGTTTTCAATATGTCGTCCGCTAGGATCATGAATAATTTTACATTATGGAGTATTTCGATACTTGATTATATTCATTTCGTCATCTTTACACTAATATGATGAATGATTCGATATATTGTAGAAATTCATAATTAGATAATTGTAGAAATGATGAATCACAAGTTTATGTTTATTACAAGTATCATATTTCGTTTGTTTCGTTTGTGATTTTAACGTAAAGAGGATGATGTTACTTGTTACATCGCGAAATGCATAATTGCCGGATTTACTTTCATATATATATTTTTTTTTTATCGAACATTTCTAAATGAACGATTTCTGCTTCTTGTAGGGCAAAGTAGAATATTTCGTAAAATGGAAAGGATGGAGCAAAAAGTAAGTTAAAAATATAACTGACAAAGTTATTAAGAAGTTTATTGAAATGGATTGAAAACGCAGTTTTCCCTCTTTGTAGACACAACACATGGGAACCGGAAGAAAACATTTTAGACGTCAGATTAATCGAATTATACGAAGAAAGTCAAAAAGGTGGCGATGTGACTGCGAGAAGACCAAGAAGGAGGGATACTAGATATAATGTAAATAATTTATTCACGTCATCAGGAAATAACATTGTTTTTTTTTTTTTTTATTTTAAATTCCGTAAAATTTTATTCAATATGCATGTGGTTTCTAAATTTTTAATTCAAATTTTTCTTATTGTTAAAATTTTTTTTTTTTTTTTTTTTTTTTTTTTTGATCGAACAAAATGATTAGTTAAAATGATTCTTTTCTATGATGAATTAAAAATTACGTGCCAATATAAACTTTACAATAAAATAAATAATTTTTATACATCAGGAAGTTTTGGCAAATTTGGTTGTTGAGGAAGAGCCCGGTGGGGATGAAAGAGTCGGAGAAGACAGTCAGGACGAGTCGACAACTGGTAGCACCTCTGCACCACGTTTAAATCCGGTTGCGCCTGACGAAGACACGCTTCCGAGTTCCCTCGACGGACACGAATCACCCATAGCCCCAGAATTATCGGCGTCTGCATTCAGCGTCGATTCAGATTGTTCCAGTAGTAGCGTAGACAGTCCTCTATTACCAAGGAGAGAACCAACTGGTACAAAAAGGAAAGCTGAGGTTCTAAGCAAAGAGTCGGGAAAAATCGGTGTTACCATTACTACCAGCAGTCCAAGCAGCGGTAGCAGCGGAAGTCCACCTCCGAACAAGATCCCTCGACTATTGCCTTTGAAAAATAATCCAACGTCTCCCTCTTATCACGTAAGCATTCATCTATTCGATTGTCGTTAATTTATACGAATTTCGAAGAAATTTGTAAAACCTCCATTGAAACACATATTTTCGCTTAGAAAGTTTACATTTTGAAAATTTGAAATCTACCCAAAATTTGTAATATTGATAAAATAAATTGAAATATATATAAATTGTAGAATAATAAAGATGATAACTGCGTTGTTAGAGTCACAAGGTGAACGGCAGGAGGCCGTCATCATCGAGCGTGAAGTCAACACCGGAGGAACCGCTACCGGCAGTACCGACAACACCAGCTCCTGCAGTGCAAGAGAAAAAGCGTGCCGAAGCTGACGTGCCTCACGGTCCTCCACCCTCGCTGCCGCGTGCACCACCGGCACCTTTGTCCCCACAGATAGACACGCCTCTTGAACAGCCTACCAAAAAGAGGCACTTGTCTGAACAAAAACAAGAGAAGTCGAACGGAGCAGTAACAGTGGACGCGAACGGTCACAAATCTCCTAGCCCTACAGATTCTTACACGAACAACAATAGGTTACCGACCATTGTCAATGGACATCATAGTCATAACAATAATCATACAAACAATAATAACAGTAGTAACACATCGAGCGTGAAACAAACGGAAATCACGAAAACAGACATGTATGTCCCTCTCTCGAGTCCTGGTACGGATTACTGGCACGCGCGGAATCCAGTTGCCGATCAGGTGTTCATTACAGACGTGACGGTGAATTTGAAGACCGTTACTATCAGGGAGTGTAAGACTGAGAAAGGATTCTTCCGGGAGAGGGATCCGAAGAGCGATATCTATTAACGATGAATAAAAACGCTTTACTGTGAATTTCTAATACTGAACCATGCTTGT
>KQ435922.1:4757228-4768711 GCA_001276565.1 Melipona quadrifasciata | reverse complement strand
GCATATTCTTTATGCATATTCTATGAAAGCGCCATTTTATGTTTTAAAATGGGTTGTCGACGTGTATTCACCAAATAGAGATGTTCCTACCTCGAAAATGGTCATCTTGAACAGAGAATCGAGTACAACAACCAAATTCTAACAATCTTCTATCTAAACTATATAATTAATTATTGTCGCTGGATTTCTCGGATATTTTTTTTTTTTTAATTTTCTTTCTTTTTTTTTATTTTAACAACTTGCTACACCGTACATTTGACGCATGCAGCAGTGTACAGCAGTTTCAGAACCAGTAAATCCGTGATATAGTTAATTGTATAAGTGTAAATTTTAAAAAGAAAAAAAATACATATACGTTGCTTATTTATTGTAACTAATATAAACAAAGAAAAGTTTTTAGGTTTTTACATTCTTAGTATAGTATTATTAGATTATGCACAAAACGTCCCATTTTATAAAAAAAAGAAAAAAGACAGCTTTTGTTTTTCTATCGTTTAATTAAATTTAAAGAATTTTAATTTAATTTTCTTTTAATCTAAATTTTTAACGAATCTTTAATATTTATTTTTCCTTACATCGTGTATGATCGATTTTCAAGAAAAAGGCAGAGCTATAACGATTCGTTTTTTTAAATTTAAAAAAAAGAAAAAAATGAAAATGGGGCTATTTGTGTACTATTAGGTTGCGCGACTTCTTGCAATTCATCTTTGCAAGGAATTTTAAATACACGTTTATTAAATTGTTGTGTAATCTAAACCAATATACTCTGTATATTGAGAGAGAAATATTCTGTAAAAATTGTAAATAGCTCGACACATAATTCAATAATAACGGAACGAGTAAAGAGAGAATGTATGTTGTGTGTGCGTGCGCGCGAGAAAGAAAGAGAGAAGTAAAAACGCGTAGCTTTTAGATCTTTTAGTTCGTTGTAACTGTAAATATAAAAACGGAAAGCAAAAACCCCTTTAAGTTGTAAATGTAAAAAAAAAAAAATCGCAGAACTACAGGTCTAGGAGAAAAAGAAAAATCCTTTTTAGCTTTAGAGACTTTGAGATAGACTGTGCGCGTACCTTCAACATTGTTTCTGTACTTATAGAAAATATTCAAACTTTACTTATAACGATTAAAGGAAAAAAATAAAGTTGACATGTACACATACACATATACAAACACACAAGGAGAAAGGAAAAAAGAAATGTGAAAAGATAACCCAGCGATTACGCAGGCATATACATACGATGCGAACCCCGGTAGTACCAAATTCAAACGATAATTAATTTTAGTTCTGTCTGGTACAGATTCCTTATATTTCAATAAAATCTTTATTTGAATTTTTGCTCGCGTGCAGTACTTGTTTTCCATCCATTCAAAGCCGCAGTATATACATACATATGCGCTTTATTTATTAACGTAGCCTCGACGTCTGATCTGTTTTTCTTTTGCTAAGTTCCCATTTATGTTACTACTCATAATGTGTAAAGTTAAGGGAGAATAAAGCAACAATTATTCGAAAAAGTTCCCTCGAATAGAGTCTATTGCGCTTGATATCAATGCGTGTTCAATCTTTTATTAATTTCTCTTCTTTTCGTTAATGTAAAAATGTTACGAAATTATAGTTGAACGTGATTATCAATATTTTATAGATATATAGAATATAGTATGGTTATAATCATTATGAAGATACAACTTTTTGGAGTAGTAAAGTAGATCTTGAAACTTTTGAAAGAACTAGATCAAATATATAAAATCGATCGATTTTGCTATGCTGTTGAAATTAATAAATTAATTGATCTGAGTGCCGGTAAAGATGATCTGAAATACCGATCGTGTAAAAAGTGGTGATAATTTTGTTATAAATACAATTCTATTCTAATATATTCTATAACTTAAAATTTAGAGTAACAAATGCAGTAACAAGTTTTTATTTCAATGAAATGCATATAACATTTCGTTCAGATTAAAATTGAAAATATAGATGAAAGCAGAAGCTATGAATGGAAGCTTGGCATGCAATATTTTTTTGTGTTCTACGTTATTGAAAACTAGGTAAGTAGTCGAATATAACTGTGCAATGACAAATTATTATTATTAGAAACGAAATGAAGAATTTCACATCTTCATGAAAACGAAGCCACTATGCTCTTAATTTCCCAATGTGTTTTGAGCGCACCTTTAATTAATATTATTAAAATACATTAATTTTTTAAAAATTGTTAAAACATAGGTATCCATTTTTCGAACTCAGTAGCAGACATACTTTAAGTCTTACAATTAGTTTTAAACGTTACTTTTTCAATTTAAGTTCAAACTTCAGTCTTCAGATTCATCGTTGGATTACAAGGAAACTGAATTTTTGGCCTTTTTTTTATTTATGAGGAAACAATTTCCATCAACTTCATTTTAACATAGTTATTTTTTTGCTTTTATCACGGCTTACTGCTCTTTTATTATTCGATAAACTCGTGGATTTTAACTTACTTCATTTTAGAAAACTTGCATTTACACCACAAGCATGAAAAGATGGTTTATATTAAAAATTATTTTATTCTAGGAAATTGATGTTCGTCTGAGATTTGAGAATAGATAAGAAGTTGAATCATTCGCGCTTAGCGAATTCAGATTTAACGAAAAGCTCCTGTCAAGTCTCGAAGATTCAAGAAATCCCAACATCTCGTCAGCCCTAATGTTCAAAGTTAAATAAAACGGTGAAAAAAAATCGTACAGCGAATTTAAGAAGATCATTGTAAAGAGAAAAGTTCAATGTTCAAGACCATGATGAATCTAAGTGAAAAGTGAAAAGAATTTTTATAATTCTCGAGAATAAAACTTTACTTTCCCACCCGTTACGTGATACAGAGATATTTTTAAGAAAAAGAAACGAACACAGGGCCTTTTAAAGCAGGGACTTTACATTTTAAAACGAGACCATAGATTGTTATATGATTTTTCTTTGAGTTCTCTGAAGTTACAAGAACTTGAAATATCGTTATCATATATTTCGTTGTATATGTTCCTTACTGCATACAAATATCAGATAAATATTATAAGATGTATAATGTTAACATTGTATCTATTATTATACAAAAATTCAGAAGTGAGATAAATTAGAATTTATGCCGATAATTTACGAATATCAATTAAAAAGAATATCATAAGATTTGCTACATTAATAAGTTAAAATTATTATGCCACACTGTGACAACGTACTTTCTTGAATTCTATACTTTATGTTGCACGCAAAAACGTTTATAAATTAATTCGGTATAACGTTAAACATGCGTCAATTCATAACATCGATCCTACAGTGAAACGTGTAATAGTGCGACATAAAATGATTTCTAATATCTAACATATTGAATAAAAATTTATATTCATAACGTGTGAAACTTATTGTGCACAACTTTAGTTATATTTACGAGTAATTTTGATCGAAATTTCCAATGTAATTTACGAGAAATGTTATTTCAACACGTGTGCCGACTTATTGAACGAAATTTGCAAAACTTTATTTGTGCATTTTACGAATTAAATGGAATATGAGAGGGAAGCTTAGGATCTAGGAATGAAGATGAAACTGCAAAAGTTTATAAATTCAACTTTTTAATTAGTTTTTTTTACAAATGAAAATTTGATCAATTAACGGGCACTGAAATGCTAGCTAGCGGTGAAACGATGGAACTAAAATCTATCGGTGTCTTTGTCGCACGCTGTTGCTCTCCTTGTTTGTCACATTGCATGAGTCTGTCCTTGTCGCACATTATTGCGCTCCTTATCGACGGGTGGTGCTGCCGTCTAACCATCTCTCAGATGCGACTGGAACTAAAAGGATAAATAGGAAAAATCTGATAGATGACATTTGGTCTAACTACCTCCGACAGATGACGGCACACCGTTGTTCTTAAACAAGAAACGCAATAGCGCGCGACGAGGACAGACTTATACAATGTGACAAACAAGAAGAGCAATAGTGTGTGACAAAGAAACTGATAGATTTTAGTTTCACCGCGACGCTAGCATTTCAGTGCCCGTAAATTGTCCAAATTTTCCTTCGTAAAAAGAACTAATTAAAAGCTCGAATTTATAAACTTTTGCAATTTCATCTTCATTTCTAGACTCTAAGTTTCCCTCTCATATTCCATTAATTCGTAAAATGCATAAATAATGTTTGCAAATTTCGTTCAATAGATCAAAACACTTTATTAAACAAGCAGAAGATATTACTGTACATTTTTCGAAAATGATTAAAAAAACCGATGTTCTTAGGGGAAATTCAACTGTTTTATCGTTCTTCTTTATTTACTGCAGTTAATAATTATGAAATTTTATTATTATTCCATTTTTGCTTATATAAAAATCAAATAACCCGCTAAAATACAGCTCATGGGCACTATAAGATGTCACTTGTTGGTAATTCTAATTGTTATAGTAAATGTAGTACATAAATAACTTTTTGAATTACATTTGATATACAATATACAATTTCATTACATTTTCATTCAATGTTAGATACACGAAGAAAGTATACTGATTGAATAAGTTCAATTGTCACATTTATGAAAAAATACGTTACGATTCCGCGAGACGGAGCTGCATCTGTTTAGGTACTCTCTTCACCATTGTTGCACAAAATTTGGAGCTTAACTACATGGAAGAGTACCATGTGATCGGTATTTTGATTGGTTAATTCATGTATAACACGTGTGCAATTGTCAAAATTACTTTTCACGTCGTTGATATGTGGAGCTTACATTGTTAATATTAATATACAATTATTCGAAAACATTGGTCCCTTGCGAATTAACTAACAAAATGCAGATGAAGTTGAATAAACGACGCAGCTCTGGAAATATCGAAGTAATTGATATAGATGATTTAGTTTTGACGAGAAAAGGCGGAGGAAATATAATTGATCAACGGCCAGTTTTTTCACATGATGGAGAGTAGGTTTCAATAATATTTTTAAACACAAATGCAAAACTTATCTTTGCAGGTAGAGTCAGTGGTAGTGCTATAATTGAGTGGGAAAATGCATTGTACTGAATTTGTATACACAAGCAGATATCATAAATGTTGAATTTAAAAGCGTATTTAAAAAGAAAATTTATAGTTAACATCGTTTTAAAAATAACGTTGTGTGTGTTACAGAACATTGTACATAGTATGGAAACATATTATAAGAGCATACAGTACACAAACTGGAGACTTTGTTAAAGAGTTGGAACCAGCGAGTAACAGAATTGCAGGATTAATTGTACATCCAGAGAATCCGAATCTGATTATTGCTTGCACAGAAAATGGAGAATTGAATTTTTGGAGTTGCCAGAGTGGCATTATCACAAAGAAATTAGTATGAATATTAAATGTATTTTCTAAACAGTATAGCTCATGCTTTAGCTCTTTTTGAAACTCTCGCAATTCTACAATTGTTGTGTTACATTGCAGAAATTAAAATTTCAAGATGAGCCAAAAATAAAAACATTTCACATTGTAAATTACAAAACCCACAAAGGAAATGATTTTCGTCAAGTGCTTGTAACGTATATTTCCAAATGCAATGCAAAAATTTATATAGTATTATTTGATTTAGATAATGGTGTTTGTACAAAGTCGACATGCATACAGTAAGAAAGATTTGTATTTCAATAATATTGTGAAAGAAACTTCTCCGTATTATGTATTCATATTGATTATGTATTACAGAACAAAGACTCGTGAATATTATGTTGATATAATCGGTAATCATGGTGACAACTTAATAGCACTTCTTCATGACTTGGATTTGCATATATTAAATCCATCAAGAAATCTTATTGATAAATTGTACGTACAATATGATTACCTAGAAAAGAATATATAATACTCTAAAGACAGATTTAAATTTTGAATGAAAAATATTTGAACATTATTTCATTTTGCAATTACAGACATAAAACAGGTAAAACAGGCAGAATTCCAACATGTATTGCTGGACATCCAGAAGAAGAGTGTGTAGCCACTGGAGATTCGACTGGTCGTGTAGTAGTATGGAAGAGTTTGTTTCAGATAAGACCTTGTACAGCAGTTTATCATTGGCATACATTGCCTGTTACAGAAATAGCATTCAGTAAATCAGGTATAATATATATATTTTAAGATCTTTTTTTTTCTAGATTTCAACATGTATAATAATTATGTACTGTGAAAATTGTAGGAGGTCATATGTATACTGGAGGTGGAGAATGTGTGTTAGTGAAGTGGGTTTTAGCAAATCCACATCTTAAATCCTTTCTTCCCCGATTACCTGCACCCATTAAACATCTTACTATTGCTCCGGATAATTTATACGTGGCTGTGTCTACTTTAGACAATGGTATAAATATTTTTAATTGTAGAATAATGTCCATTTTCTTAGTCAATATTTCTTTGTTAAATAAAATATATTTATTGATAAAATGTATCTATATATGTTTTATAAATATATTCATAGGTATTGTGGTTGTAAATCCACAAAGTAAATTAACATCGGTCATACAAAATTTTACATGGGGTGTGGCTTTATCGTCTAAAAATTTATTCCCTGCTGGCCTCGTTATTGATCCACGTACGAATTGTTTAGTTTTAAACAGTCGCACCGGGCATGTTCAGTTTTATAATACCCATACGAAAAGTTTGTTGTATAATGTGAGTACCAGTACAAGATAAAACTAAAATAAAAATCTTATTTTACGTAATTTATTAAAATGTTAATACATTTAAAGATAAACATTACAGCACAAAATTTTTTAACTCAAGAGCGTAGTGTAATTATTGTAAACACAGAAGTTACGAAGATAGCATTAAATCATGACGGTTCGTGGATGGCAACTGTTGAAGAAAGAAACGATAAAGTCTCGTGTATAGAAGTGAGACTGAAATTTTGGATGTATGACGCTAAACAGCAACAGTAAGTATAGAATATGTATTTTTGATTTATAGATATTTGTAGTTAACTGTGTTAACTTGTTAGGTATGCATTAAACACATCAATCGAGCTTCCTCATGAAGGCGGTATAAATGCTTTGTATTTCCAACCATGTTTGTTGTTCGATGATGGAACACTAGCGATTACAACCGGCAGGGATAAAAAATTCAAATTGTGGCATCTTGTAGAACCTTCATCCACACATAGTACGTAAAATTTCTGCATTTTATTCCTTTCTTATATCATATTAATCTTCAAGAATTAAATGAAATTTGTTATAGAAAAAAACAAATGTTGGCAGTGCCATAGCATAGGAGATTATAGAAATCTGCCTGCAACAGACGCTGGTTTCTCAATCGATGGTTCATTAGTCGGTATTGGTTTTGATTCTAGTCTAACAATGTGGACTCCTGATACTTGTACATTTAAATGTAGTCTTACGCATAATCAATATCAATATCCAATAACGTAAGTTTCATGAAAAATGATCGTTATAATAATTGTAAAAGCAACAATCGTGTTATTATTTGTATTTACATATAGACGAATTGAATTTGGAAAACAAGATGCCTGCCACCTTGTGATAGTAGCTTCAGCACAGCACATTGCAGTCTGGAATATTTTGTCGCTTATGTTAACATGGAGTGTACCTTTAAATGTTGCAACTCTTACAGCAGATCCAAAATCGACATATATGGCTGTTTTCACAACCGATAATTCGTGTAAGTTTACAATTTGATTTCGCAAAAGCTGCGAAAATTTTCATTTTGCAATCTATTAATTTCAGTATTTGTATTTACGCCGCAAAAATCGAAACCGGTCTATACCAGAAAAAATGTTATCGAGAACGACAGTTTCATCTTGGGTTCTGCGTTTATACCACATTTAAAAATGAAACAAGATTCATCGTACGGACTGTGGCAACGAAGATCGCAGCTTTTCTTTTTAGATTCTAACCAAGTACGTATACATGATGAATGTATAGAGGATACATTTATACAAAGTATTTGTACACTTATTTATAGGAATTACTGACGTTAGAACCAGAATCCGAAGTGATGATTTCTCTGGAAATTTTACCGAACACAACAATTCCTGCGACCGCCTTTAGTAATTTAATAGCGAACAAGACTACCACAGACAGGGAAGTACCCAGACCATATATGCACGAACAATTGGGAATAGCAGGAAAAGGAATGACAGAAAAGGTAAGTGAATTAAAATATCCTTTTGCAATTTACATATCATTCTAACTGACATCATCAAATAGATATGTGATTCAACAGGTAGGTGATGTTTATCTTAAAACGCTTTTGCAACAAAAAAAATAATTTTATTCTAAAATGATTATATATAAATAATTAAGTATATAAATAATAATAATAATATAAATAATAATATATAAATAATTAAGTAAGACATAAAAGTACAGTAATATTAATAACTTAACGTAACATGTAGCAATCTCTCTCTTTTTTTGTCGAACTTCTTTTTTCTCAAAGTTGCCGTTCCGTAAGATGTTCTCATCCTTTTACCTGTTTTCTTTCTTCTTTCTAATTGTGCAACTTTAAGATGAATTTCGAAATCTTGAAGATATAATCTTAAAGTAAATGACAAAATACGAAGGATTAGATCAGAATCTATGTAAGTGATAGTGCTCCATTTATTAACTGAGTTCACAAGTAATTTACAAGTTTGTCATAGAGATGTTATTATGATTCGTTATACATCTTATCTCGTTTTTATATAAGTTTGAACATGTGCAGCAAAATATTGAGAACAGCTGGTCGATGGAACTTGAAATATAGTGATTTGTTTGTTATGGTTGTCCATCCGGGATAGCGATGATTTTGTATTTGTCAGTGTTTCCTCCCGAAACGGTAATTCCGACAGCGGCGGACGAGATCGAATTTTCTGTAGCGGAGGCAGTGCCACTGCGGGATCTGTCGCATATTCTCGATCGCTTGCAAGTTATGCATCTTAAAAAAATAATTGGCAGCGTTTAATAAAACTCAAAAAAAATCATCTGCAGTATGAAACAAATATAAATACATCAAACAGCTTGTTTTCGATGAAACGAAGCCGCAATCTGAAGTGTCGCTTTTTCGTGCAAATTTTATTTATCAATTGTTCTTATCATTCCTGTACAGCTTTCTGTTTAATCTCTGAATTTAATTTGCGTAATTAAACATGCATGCTCGAAATAATTTAACGCAATTTCCCTATTTTCGAAGTAAATATCTATAGAAAAAAATAATACTCGCGAAGAATTCTCCGGATTACGACTTTCGCGAAATTAAGTACAATCAAACGATTGGAAAGGAATTTTTCATAAGCATGAATTTTGTTTGCGGTACCGTCTACAGTTCGGTTTGATTAGATGCACCAATACAACTAGAGAAATGAGATTGATTTAATAAGGACCGTTCATGAGCAATGTCCAATCGTGCTCGGTATGTTATCATATGCATCCCACGTGCCAGTCGGAAGGAAAATACGCGGATCTCTATTTATTTTTATTGATTTCTGCACGTGAGAGATTAAACAAAAATTCCTCTTCGCTTAAGAAACATTTTATGCGAAGTAACAGATTATGAAACAAATGAATTATGAACGTGGGATTAATTGGAAATTCAATTACAGCTTGATACAACTAGTCGAGAAAGCCTCCGTTGCAACCATATGACCATCGATGACCGAATTATGTCATCTCAGGCGAAATTATCGGTGTACACGTGTATTACGTGTTTCCTTTTATCTGTTTATTCCATTTTATCATTGCAAACTCACGCGACCTAATGATAACATTTTCTGATTGCTAGAAAACTGTTACATTATTAAAACTATCATTTTCTAAACCTACAGAATGATTATTTTTTTTAGTGAAAACAAGAATAGACGAATGTAGAATGAAACAATGAGAAATTGGAATGGAACGAAGAAGAGTGTTTCATTTTCAGAAGGTACATGCCAATTTAAGAATTTTTTGGACATCCACCAATCGCTGTATAGTATAACAGGTTGACTTACAAATATGTCTTCCTATACTTGCTGTATACTCTACAGTTCTTTCCACTGCATCTACATACTTAATTCGCAGAGAATCAACTCGACTTTACGAGTCAAAGCCCCAGCCAGATGCCCACGCGCCATTTTCAGCACGTGGCTACGATTCACACAGGATTCGTATCGAGAGACAGTGTTTCAAATCATTCGCAGGCAAGAAATAAATAGAGAAAGAAATGTGAAATGTGAATGGAAAACACGATGGAACATTGAACACGGAGGACACGTACCAATATACATTTAATCAAAGTAACATAATAAACGTATCGTTATCAAACTCGAATAATCAAAGAGAAACGGAACAACTTGTAGGTGGTGTCCAAGCGCCGGTTTCACAATTTTATTGAAAGAATACGGGGAAAGGTACTCACTGGATTGCTAGCAGGATATGCAGACGTGGCAACCGCTAAAAAGAAGACGGCTATCAGGATGCACGACACAAAACTCCACGCAGTTAACTTCATGCCCGATGTTGTGTCGAGGAATCGACAGATGTAAAGAACTTTCTTCCACTCTCTCTTGATGTACGAGAAAACTTATTTGAAGAGCGCAGTCACGCAGAGCTTGATGTTTAAAAAAAAATTTGGTCAATCACAAACATCCAAATGTTAGTTGAGTGAAAAATATCAGACAAATCCAGTAGAATTTCAATGTCTTCCGTTTAAATTTACCTTATGTTTAATATTGAAATGTACTGAGGAACAAAGACAATGTAGAATGAACACTCTTCACCAGGATGTTTTCACAAAAAAGAAGTACAAGAGATGATACTGCTCGATAGAATGATCGATAGAGTCGCCGGGGAAGAGTTTCTTGGTTGAGCGTTCAACGTAGAACTGATTTTGGGTAGTAGCCCCGCCATGATTTAATATAGGAGCTGCTTCTTCGCACTCCCACCCTTTCACGGCGTTCCAATTGTCCCTCTGACCTAGGGCATTGTCTTCGACGGAAAAACCTTCGGCACACGCCGTTCAATGAGTTGTCTCGATCTTTCCGGAAATTGTCCAAGTACATAGCTGAAATCACAGCCAGAATAATTCTTGGAAAAATCTCAACTTGAAGTGCCGCAAATGTCTGTCACATCTAACAATATTGAAGAATTCTTTTCAAAGATCTCCCGAATATTGAAAATCGCATCAAACGTTAGTTCTTTTATAAAACAATTGAAATACCGAGAAAAAAGAAGAAGAAAGTACATCTTCGCTTCTTCTTTCAGAATAACAAGGGATTTCTAATTGATACGGGCGAAAGTCGAAAACAAATTGACCGTTTGATATTATGGTTGTACGCGAGCATTCCAGAGAACAATAGCGACCGGCCTCGAGAAAGGATACCCACGTGTACCGCTACAAAATTTCACCGATTTAAGGCCAATGCAAAATCAATAGACCGAGTTTCCCTTATCGTAACCGAGCTGGTGCAACAAATAGACGAGAGTAGAAAGAGAGAGGAGGAGACTTGGCCTGAACTGCCTCGT
>KQ435922.1:4731974-4747928 GCA_001276565.1 Melipona quadrifasciata | reverse complement strand
ATTAATGAATAATATAAAAATATTAATAATAGTAATATTTAAAATGTATGTATTTTTTTAATTAATTCTTTTACAGGTTAGAAAAATTGTAACTGCTTTACTTGCTGTAGGAATAGGTAAAATAACAGAAAAAGATATAACTGTAATGTTACAAGTTCCTGGACACAAGAATTATATGACTTCTTTGGGATTAGTTCCACCACATGGTTTATATCTTTTGAATGTTGGATATAACCAAGACTACTTGGACGAACATACTATAAAGTATAAAATATCCGATGATGGTATAGTGATACCATTATATGAGGATTGAATATAATGTACATTTAAGAATACATACATATAAATGTCCAAATAATTTTTTTTAGTTACTTTAATTTATTTTACCTTTTTTTTAAATACTATTTGTACAGTAACAATGGATTTAAATAGTCTAATAAAAAGTAAAAAGATACAATTGAAAAAATGCAAAACTGTTGTAACCAACATGCTTGGTCAAAAATATGAAGAAATCAACGGAATAAAAAGAGAATTGTCTCTTACAGGAACCCCATTTGTTATAGACGATAGACCTGATTTACAGGTCGCATATATACTACCAGGATTGTACTTAAGTTCTCAAGATCCTGTTGTAAGCAAAGAAATTTTGCAAAAACATGAAATTCATCATATTTTAAGCATTGGTATTGATGCATCAATAAAATTTGATAACATTAAATACTATTATTGTGACTTGTCAGATTTACCTGAATCTGATCTTTCTGTAGCAATTAAAAAATGCATTAAAATCATAAACGAACATCGTAATGAAAATATTCTTGTACATTGCAATGCTGGTGTATCTCGTTCTCCGGCAATTGTTATATCTTATATAATGGTTTACGAAAAAGTTTCGTACGATGATGCATATACTAAAGTAAAAAATGTAAGAAATTGTATTAAACCTAATGAAGGATTTGTACAGCAATTAAAAAAATTACAATTCTCAAGTATATTGTAATAGACAATTGAACAGACAGACAAATGAAATGATAATACATTATGTTAAAATTTATTCAAAGATATTTCTGTAAAGAATGAAAGGAAAGAATAACACTGTTTTAACAATAGATTAATTATATATATATATATTATTACAGTACAATTCATGTATCATGACATAATGTGTACAGAGAATATTATTTTATAATTACAATTACTTTGTATTTATAATTCATTAAAAAAGGTACATTCATGCACAGCATCTATCAAATTTTTAGCCAAAACTAAGCATATTAAAATTGCTAATTCTGGCATTTTTGTATAAACCATGCATTAGAGATGACATATAAGTCGTCGTACCAAGTAGTTTTATAAAAATTACTGTAAATCTAAAAAATATAGATGAATTTCTGTATACATGATAGTATCTATTATTTTATGTGTGGTAGTAGTATATTATTGTACCTGTAGTACAATAGCTATCATATCGATTATATATAATAATGTAATTATTATCAATATTTATATAGTGTATACATATATATGTGTATATATATATGTATATTTATATATATATATATATGTATAATCTAATATTCACATTCCTCCAACAATTGAAATGAGCTGTCTTGAAGAAAATAGACAAGGCACTTGAACCGAATATCTTTTTCTTAGCTAGTTGGCCTCATAAATAGTAGAATGCAAAAATTTGCACATCATACAGCAAACAGTAAAATAGAAATAATAAATAAAATCAGCTATTTAAAGAATATGACGTATCGTTTGCATTATAAATATCCATGATTATTTTTTCTAATATAGTGCCAATGATTTCGTGTTTCATTTTTAACTGCACTGCAAAGCAGTAAAAAAATAACAAGTCCTTCTAAAGATTATGTTCCCCCAATACACAGTAATAATCACTAACACTTCTGCTTTTTTTAAATTCAGCATTTAATAATATACATGATCATTTATATTTTGTTGGCAGATTTGTTCGCTTTATAGCACACTGAAATTTGAAAAGTATAAAGCGATTTTATTAATTATACTAGTTATAAAAAAGCAGGAAATTATACCTAGGAACGTTTTCCTTAGAAAGACCTTAAAGCTTCACATTTCACAAAAAATTTGTATAGATTCTAATATCATTGTGATGTGATTCCACTTAAGTCCAACATAAAAAAAAAAAAAAATGCAATTTATATGTACAAAAAATATAAATAAATTAACAAAACATGCTTGGTTAAACGCAAACATATTTAACCACGCAATCTATACGGATAGAGACAATCTGAGAAATATATAATATACACAAAAAATTAGTTCCTACGAAGCCACAGTCTTAAGTACAACATATCTGTACCTGAAAGGCATATCAGCAGAAATAAAAGTAATGAAATTAGATGTTCGTTTGACGAATGAAATCACGCGTAACTTGCGTCTGACTGTATGTGTGAATATTTCTAACATGGCAATCAACTTAAAATCATGCGTTACAGTTACAGATACATAGATAATTAGTATATGAACTGTAAATATAAACACCATCGTCAAACGTTATGTAGTAAACCAGTATCAGAGTCCAATAGAGTGGCCAGGTCGTATGCAGCAACATCAGTAATGGAACAGGGAACCACCTAGCACTAATGTATGTACTCTTCTGTATGGTTTGTCAGAGGAAAGTTATATATTGTTATCTTATTTGTATTTAAGTATTAACGTTTCACACCCCAAGGACCATCAGGATTAGTTACAGGTACGTGAGAATATCCTGCAAATTGTGGAAATTCTTCAACGCTAGCCGTATTTGGAGCGCTTTGTTGTTGCTGTTCCCAAGGTCCTCCTTTTACTACAAATCCAGAATTTCCAGAATTTCTTTCATCACGTTGAGGTGAACGCAAGTTTTCGCGATATTCATTTTCAATAACATCTTGAATCTGAAATTTAATGAAAATTATATAAATCTTTCCTATTACAATTATTATTATGATTATATACACATTTCATGGCAAACTTACATATTCTTCTTCCAGATTTAACAAACGATCCTTTGCATCAGCTACATTCTCTTCTGTGCCCACAATTGTTACAATATTCGGATCAGGATCAGTTTTTCTTGGAAATTTAATATCAACTTTGAACTCATCCATTATTTTACGAATATTTCTTCCCTTTGAACCAATTAAACGAGAATGCACAGCAGCATTTATATGTACTTCTTCTTTTGTTAAGCCATTCTGAATTATATGAAAAAGACAGTTTTCATTAATAATTATCATATAAGTAATATAATATTTCAAACAAATAATATACTTACTAATTCATTAACAATTTTCATGATATCATCTCTTGCGGTGCATGCATTTTTTTCATAACCAGTAATTGTAATAATATGCTCTTCTGGATCACCCTTGCGTGGAAAATTAATTTGAACATCATGATCACTACGTATTTTATTAATCACGGCTCCTCTTCGTCCAATTATCTTCGGATGATATTCTGGGTCAACTTCGATCTAAAATGAAATGCATTGTGTTTTATTTTAAAATGTTTATTCATCACGAACATGAGCAAACGTACCTTTAACTCGAACGATTTTAAAGCTCTATCTTGACGTTCAGCTTCCAAAGCTATACACTTATCCAAAATAGCTTGTTTTGCATTTTCAACACACGATGGTGTTCCGGAAATCTAAACAGAACAATAATAATATAGCACTAAATAATATTAAAAATTATGTTTCATTTTGATATTCACGCACATTACCTTAATATAATCAAGTTTTTCCTCTGCTGGAGACAACATGATATGAACATCATATGTGGTCATTAGTTCTCGCACATCACGACCTTTTTGGCCTATTATAGAACGATGAAGATCAAATGGCACCTCCACCTAAAAATAATACAATCCATACAATTCTTTGCCACTTTTCAAATGTTTCAATATATAAATTGACTGATAAAAGTACCAACTTCTATTGTAATTGGTACAAGATCAAGCAGCGCTTGTTTAGCAGCAGCTACATTCTCTGGTTGTCCAGTAATGCGAATAATATCACACGCTGGAACAATTTCGGCAACTTCTCCATTCTCACCATTCATTTGTTCTATTACACGGTGCTCATCTAAAATTAAAAACTTTGTAAAATTGAAAACTTTGTCTAAAAAAGCTTTACATGCTATATTATTTTATATATTAACCATATGTATCCCGATCAGGGAATTTAATTTGTACGTCACACTCGGATGTAATTATTTGCACTTTACGTCCCTTTGCTCCCATCACTGTACGATGATGCTTTTGCGGTATTATGCATTCTTCTGTTACCATTGATTCCTGAGAAATAATACGTATAATTTATTCATAAAATAATTACGAGAAGAAATAAAAAAAAAAAATAAGTTACAAAATTTACCAATTCTTGAACAATTTCACGCATGCGTTGCTTTGCTGCTTCTATACATTCATGTGATCCTTTTAAAATTACACGATCACTATCAACACCAGCTCTTGGAAAAGAGATTTGTACGCCACCGCATTCGTCTGCAATACGATGTAATACGCCTCCTCTCCGAGCAACAAAATGTCTATGATGCTTTGGATCAATGCGAATTTCACCTTCCGTAATATTATCCTATAAAACAAATAGACATAAACAATAATTTCAAATATATAATGAAAGGAAATTTTAACTTAAAACGAACCTTAAAATAATTAAAAATAAACTTAACAAAGACTTACTATTTCACTAATTGTTGCTTCTAATTCAGCTTTAGCTTTCTCGACAGCTTCCTTTTTTCCCATAATTGTAATTACTTCTTTATCTTGATCTTCTTCTGTTGGGAATATAATACGTGCCCCTGTGGACTCTCTTATCTAGAATAAATATAATACGCAATATTATAATTAATATATTATATAGTATAAGATATACTAATAAGTGCAATCAACATGTAAACCTTTTTAATATTGGCACCATTTTTTCCAATAAGGAATTTGTGATGTTGTACTTTGGCACGTACTTCAGCTGAATAACTCGACAATTGTTTTTCATTTGTAAGTTCAAGTAATTGTTGTTTCGCCTTCTCAACATCTTCTTTAGGCCCTCTAATAGTTACCTATAGGTAACATATCTACGTTAGTATTTATATGTTCAATCTTGGATTAAATTAAATTTTTTACCTTATCACTTCGACTCTCTGCTGTAGGAAATTTAATTGCAACACCGCCACAATCTTCCATGATAGAATGAATTAACTTTCCACCAGTGCCAATGAGAGAATTATAGAACTTTGGTGGAATTACTATTTCATCCGTAATAATATTGGCCTAATGCAAAAAATACTTAATAGAATTAACAATTCAGTATTTGTATAGTGTAATACGAGGGTCAGATGAAAAGTAATGAACTTTCATTTATATCTCTAAAACGAAATAAGATGCAGCTCTTCAAATTTTCATTTTTTTTCTAAGATTGAAAAGGACTCTCAAGAATATTCATTTCAAATCGGATGAAGTTAAAGCAATAGTAACTTCTTTTATTAAAAGTAGATAGCCAAACTTTTCGTTGATAGAATGAGGAAATCGTTGCTAAAAATACATCAAAATTATCGGCTATTAAAAATAAATATAATTATTTTATTGGTAATAAGTCGAATTTTCATTTTGATTGTTACTTTCGTTCTCGAGATACAGATAAAAATGTATTACTTTTTAGTCAACTCTAATATAAACATTACCAATTCATTTTGAATTTTTTGAATCATATCTCTAGATTTTTCTACATTCTCTTTTTTGCCGGTGATAGTTATAACATCGCTTTTCTCGCCTTCGGCAGGTAAATCAATTTTAGTTTGTGTTTCTTCTCTAATCTAAATTGCAAATAAAGCCAATAATTTTATCTGTAATTTATGTTTTAATTAAAATAAAATATTTGAATACCAACTTTACGAATGTTAACTCCGCCTTTTCCAATAACAAACTTATGAAATTGCTTGAATATAGGTACTTCTAAGACATAATTATTTTCATTCAATTCTTTCACTAATTTCATTAAATACTTATGGCACTTATCTACATCTTCTTTGGGCCCCCTAATTTTTACTATATCTCCTTTTTCACCTATAGATAAAAAACTTTTTAAATCATTTTTTTTTATTTTTATATCATTATATAAAATACATAAATCTTAGAAACAGAATTTTTTTTAACTTTTTCAACAATTTTTAAATTAGTGTTCCCATATTTAAAACAATGAGGATATGTTACAATAGAAAATGATAAATATGACCTACACTCTAAATATGCACACTGAGCTCTCATTGGCTGAGTGCCAACAAGGACTGAGGTCTTTTAAATGTTTGTACCTGGCATAAATCCGAGTTCTAGTTATTACATATATCATGCTACATACCTGGACCAGGAATAGTAATCTGTACTTGATTGAACTTATCTCTTATTTCTTTAATGTTATCTCCCTTATTTCCAATAATACTAGGATAATAACGATGATCTATTATCACATCTTTCTCTTTTTCATTTTCCAATTTTTTCACCATTTCCACTAATTCCTATAATAAATTCAAACATTAAAAAATTCAGTTTATGCAATATTTATGGCACATAAAAGAAATACTACAAACCGTTTGAGCTTTGAGCACACCAGCAAGATTCCCTTCAATGCGAATCACGTTGCTACCATCATTCTCAGAAATATTAATTACAACACCTGTTCCTTCCTTTACACGATTCACTATTAAAAAAAAAAATTTATTAAGAAATAAAATAATTAAAAAACTATCACAACAATTGTATTTTTAAAAACATACCATTGCATCCATTCTTTCCAATAATATGTTTATAAAATCTAGGATCAACGTTTAATTCTGTAAAAGTGAGCTTAGATATAAGATCACTAGCCATTAATTGAAGTTCATTTTGTGCCTTTTCTACTTCTTCAGGAGGACCTTCAATTTTGATTTTATCTTCTTTCCCAGTAAACTCTACATTCACTTTTGGCATTTCTTGCGTGATTCTTTTAATATTAACTCCTTTCCTTCCTATTATGTATTTATGAATCCAAACCGGTGCTTTTACCACGGCTGTACGAACACTATTTGCTTTTTCGTACACTTTATTTAATGCTATAATATTGGATTAAAAAATGGATTAAATTAAAGAAGTATCATAATTATCATAAGTATCATAAACTTCAAATTACCTTGACCAAGCTTCTCCTGAGGTCCACGAAGAGTAATAGTACCTGTAGGAGAATCTGGTGCTGGCATTTCCACACTCACACCAGTTACTTGTAATATTTCTGCTATTGTACTGCCACGTGGACCAATAACATATTTGTGCTGAGATTTCGGAACTTCAACTGATACTGTTGTACATCGCTTTTCCTAAATCAGAAATATAAGTTTAACTCTGAAACATATAATTTCTACTTGATAATAATCTTCAGGCAATAGGCAATCGCTTATACCATATCTCTATAAATGGCTTCGATTTTTTGCTTTGCTGCTAAAACACCTTCTTTTTCACCAGCAATGGTAATTTCATCTTCTTGTACAGAAGCAGGTGGAATATTAATTCGAGCACCAGTTTCTACCATCATGGCATTGAGATTCTCATTATGTGCACCATGTATAAACGGATGATATATTTTTGGCACAGATATTCTTTCAAATGCTTTTCTTGACTAATGAAATATTGTATATATATATATTATATATATGTTAGATCTATTAAATATAATTTAACTAAAATATAATATTTTTACTTACTTGTTCATCTGAAATTACTCTAATTTCATGCTCAGCTTTCTCTATGCCTTCTTTAGTCCCTGTAATAGTAATTGTATCTGACTGATCTTGCACAGATGGAACATTTATTTTCGTTGCTGTCGTTTTTTCTAAATCTTTCAGACGCTGTCCTTGTTTTCCAAGAATCCAACGATGATGGTCCTTAGGAATGCTAATTTGTTTACTTGCCTAGTGGTCAAATGAAAATTTCACGTTATAAACAACTATTTTTATTTTATCCTAACGTAAAATTTATTTATAACACAAAACCTGAGTCTGAAATGTTGTTAAAATTCGACGTTTGGCTTCCAATACTTGATTTTGTTTACCAGTTATTAGGAATGTTAAAGATTGATCTTTTGATGTTGCTATTTCAATGATTGTATTTGTCTCTTTCATTATTGTTTTACATGTACGTATGGATTCACGTTCTCCAAATTTGTCACTATGATCAAATTTGCGTTCTTCTCCAGGTACACGAAACATCTAAACAGCAAAACAATAAGAATGAAGCCCACAACTATGAAAAAGGTCTATTACAATCAAATAATTTATACCTGTGTAATAGTTATACGCCCAAGTTGTAAGTTATTATTTATAGAGAAAATATTTAATCTTCCTGAACTTGAACTGGCTGACTCAGGAAGAACTGGGAATGTCTCATCATAGGTAGGTGGCTCATAGGCCGTTCCCTCTTCCATTACTGACTGTTGCATATTGGGGTTGTCCTTTTTCGTGCCAAGTCCTTACAGTAGCACTGTAATCAATACACTTAATTTATATTTTTTCAAATAAATGTAGTCGCAGATCAATCGAGCACAAAAAACAAATTGCTTAACCAAATTCATTGTCACATTTATTAATATTTACATTTATATTGAAAAAATACAATAGACTGATAATCACGGTGCTGTGTGCAAGTCAAAATTTTGAGAATTTGACTTCAAGCATCTATTTAAATTCTTAAAAGTGTTAACAGGACACAATGAACATTTTATAGCAATAAACACTACAATTTAGAACAAAATACGAATGGACTGACAACACTATAATTCTTAACTCTCCATGTACATGTAACATGTTCCATTTCATTATCATTACATCAATTAAACTGATCATCTGACAATTGAAAAATTTGAAAAAAAAAATGAAATTCAAACAGAAGTGAAAAAGAAAACGACTACAGAATAAAAAAAAACATGTGTATATATATATATATATACATATATACAATAAATTTTTACAGGAATTTGAACGTTGTAAAATTTCTCTTCACAATTCTCTCTATCTTCTCTTAACATAAATCCTCAATCGGTGATTTTTTGGTTGACAAGTTTAGTAAAAATTGGCGAACGGCAATGAAAATTCGCAGAGATTGGTGCATTGAAGGTGAAATAAGAGAACAGATTCAAGTTAAATGCCAGCATGTCAATGACCACAGAGTAGTTGAGCTAGTGACCACCATATGGAATGAAGTATTCACTTGACACGTCACAAGATCGCTAACCTTTCCGAAATGAATGCATGCACGTTGCATAGATCAAAAATAGTACTTGCGTATTTCTACATCGAATTAAGAAACGGGTGATCTAAAGGCTGTTGCCGTTATATCCACAGAAAAGGAGAGAGAGAGAGAGAGAAATAGAGAGAGAGAGAGAGAGAAAAATAGAGAGAGAGAGAGAGAGAGAGAGAGAGAGAGAGAGAGAGAGAGAGAGAAGACAAAGATGAGAGTGCAGAAAGGGGGAGGGAGAGAGAGAAAGAGATTTCGTATGGGCAGTTGCGATATATCACAGAATAATACTTACTCTACCGTAATAAAGAAATCCGGCCAAGTAATAAACGCGTATTACGAAGCCAGTTTAATAGTGATTTGCCTGAAACATTCGAAAATTTATGGATATTAGACACCGAGATGAGCACTTAATCTAATTTAATTAGATATCGGGCAAACGATCGTTCACTACTCTCGTACGAAACATACGTCCTTCCTTACCCGTAACGCAAAGTGAAATGAGATAAATACTAGGTAGCCTGCGAAAAATTACTATGATGCAGGGAGCAAAACGTTCACGTTGCAAACTTTAAAGTTACAAATGTCACTAGTAAAATTATACATATATACATATTTTGGATACAAGAAATGTTTACTAGCATACCTATATATATTTTTTTTCTTTGCAAAAAACTATCTTATTTATGATGGGAGAGACATTTCTGTCTTCATAAATAATTACAAATGTATAACTTTTATAACGATAAAGCAAAAATATTTTACCTTTAAATTTCTTTTACACATGCGCTAGAATTAAAAGTAACAAACACGTGCAAATGGAATTGATAAAAAGATGTAATCATTGATTAGTATGCATACATTTATATCGATTAATTTCTCTCTATATACATTTACATATATAAATAATCTTTTTCATTAAAAAAATATATATAAATATTCACAATTCTTTGTTATTCTGTAGTTATATTGCACATGTATATATGTATATGTATTTACATATGTACTACATTTATATAAAAAAGAAAAAATAAATACATCACGTAGAGCTAATATCTAAATTTATTCCTCTCATATTTAACAAATATTCCCGGATTTGCAAAACAAGCGATATATCAATTTATTTCATTTACTTTTTTTTTTTATCATTCATAAATTACAAATTAAAATGCTATTTAGCACAGGATAAATTCAAAATGCGATCAATAAAAAGTTACCCGCCCCTCCAAAAAAAAAAAGAATAAATAAATTGTAATACAAGCTGTTATCATTAATCAGATTTTATATTATTATATAACACTATAGGACAAAGGTTAAATATAGGTCATTATTCAAACATTATTAGTGTTCCTCGACACTTAGTATACGTTCGAATTTTTTTTTTCATACTGAGCTTGCAAGAAAAAAAAAGAATATGCCTGAAAACATAAATCGTTCGGGCCCATTCATAGGAGCAATTGATGAAGGGACGAGTAGCGCTAGATTCTTAGTAAGTAAACTTCACTTGTGTTTAAAATCAAACAATTAACAATTAGTCGAGTTATCTATATGGAACTTGAACTTGTGGTTATTTATCCGCAGTGTTTACTTGATAATGTTACTAAGACCTTTATTTTAAAATCTTTTAAGTTCTTTCATGAATTTGAATGAATTTTTTATCTAGAATCATGTAATTTGTTTAATAACAAATAATAGGACATGTACATAAAAAATTATATATAATGCAAAATATATTTTTTCTTATTAGGTGTTTGATGTTTTACGTAGAAAAGTGATAGTATCTCATCAAATTGAAATTAAACAAAAATATCCACAAGAAGGATGGGTGGAACAAGATCCAAAAGAAATATTACAAGCAGTTATAGAATGCATAAAAAAGACCATAGAAAAGTTAAAAGATATTGGCATGAGTGCATCAGACATCAAAGCAATTGGGATCACTAATCAACGAGAAACTACTTTAATGTGGGATAAAAATACAGGAGAACCATTGCACAATGCAATAGGTAAAATATGTGACTTATTATTAAAATACTTTTGTATTCATAGTAACATTACATTTATAGAGTTCATAGTAAGATACTTGTTATATACATATGTATATAATACATGCAAAAATATTAGAATCAAATCAATAATATTTTTATAGTATGGCTAGATATGAGAACTACCACAACTTTAGAAGATATATTAGATAGTGTACCTAATAAAACAAGGAACAAAAATTATTTGAAACCTCTTTGTGGTCTTCCAATGTCACCGTATTTCAGTGCTCTCAAAATACGCTGGCTTATTGATAATATACCACGTGTTAAACATGCAGTAGATGAAGAAAGATGTGCTTTCGGGACAATTGATACATGGCTTATATGGGTATGTTCATTTATTTATTTTTATTTATACGTTTATCATACAGCATTATAATTATAATTATATATTCATTAATGAAATAAATCATATTTGCATTATACAGAATCTTACCAAAGGGCAATTGCATGTAACTGATGTCTCAAATGCATCTCGCACAATGTTGATGAATATTGAATCATTAAAATGGGATCCTCTGTTATGTCGATTTTTTGGAATTCCGCAACATATCCTACCTGAAATACGGTCTAGTGCTGAAGTATATGGAACAATTTCCAATCCAGAAATTCTTGCTGGTGTACCTATAGCAGGCGTAAAATTTTAACATATCCAAATATTAATTTTGTTTTAAATTTAATCGATCAAATTGACATATCTTATTTTTACATGTAAGTGTGTAGGTGATCAACAGGGAGCACTTCTTGGTCAATTATGTTTAAAGCCTGGGCAAGCAAAAGCTACTTATGGAACTGGTTGCTTCTTACTTTACAATACTGGAAGTGTTGTATGTATTTACTTCTATCTATCAATGTGCTTTGTAACATACATTTCATTGAAAACTAATTCATTCATTCATTTATTTCTATTAATTGTTTTATCATTTTAGAAAGTAGATTCGACTCAAGGCCTCATTACAACTATTGCATATAAAATAGGTAAAGAACCAGCAATTTATGCATTAGAAGGCTCGGTAGCTGTAGCTGGAGCTGCTTTATCATGGTTACGTGATAATATACAGCTATTCAATAATATTGCACAATCTCAAGACATGGCAGAACGTGTGAGAAATTCTGGGGACGTATATTTTGTACCTGCATTTTCTGGTTTATACGCGCCTTATTGGCAACAAGATGCAAGAGGGTAAGTATAAATTATAATAATAGTATTTCAGAAGATTATTAATTTTATATTCTGATACTAAAAATTACAAATTACGTACATTTCTTAGAGTAATTTGTGGTATCACTGAAGATACGCAACAATATCATATCGTTCGAGCAGCATTGGAAGCTGTCTGTTTTCAAACGAGAGATATTTTAGAAGCAATGGTAAAAGATTCCGGAACGAAATTAACAACTTTACAAGTTGACGGTGGAATGACTGTAAATAATTTACTTATGCAACTACAAGCTGATTTAACGGGAATAAGTGTTGGTATGTAAAAAGTTATATATATATTACTTTTTTGATACAATGTATATATATTTTATTTATATTCTAATAACAACATTTTAATAACTTGTGCAGTAAGACCCAATATGGTAGAAACAACAGCTTTAGGAGCTGCTATATTAGCCGGTATCGGAGCAACTATTATTGATATCAGCGATGTAGATGCGTCGCAAGTTACGAAGTTTTCACCCGAAATTGGAGAAGATGGTACTTCTTGAATGAAATAATTGCAAAAGAAAATAAATTAATAATAATTTCATACATCTACATTTCAGAAAGAGATTTAAGGTATTCTAAATGGAAAATGGCTGTTGAAAGATCTATGAGATGGGATTGTTCTACCGCTTTAATAAACAATTAAAATAAAGAAGTATACCTGTAAATAATAAAAAGAGTAATAAAAAAAATAACATTTAGATCAAAGAATATTTAAAAAGTAAATATTATCTTATTTAAATTAGACTACAAGTAAGTATATAGATTCGATTAAATATTGTATATATTATTTAAATATGAACACAATCTGAGAAGTGATAGAAGTAAGAGAAATATTATATATTTCATATGTAAAATAGTTAAAATAGTTACACATAAGTTGTATATCTATTTATAAAATAGTGTGTATATATATATATTGATTGGATATTTCTTATTAATTTCTTATTAAAAGAACTTTTTTGCGAATAATTTTTATGCGTTAATTTATTTTTAACCAAATGTGTCTTTCAAAATTAAATTACATATTTGTATAACTTATATATAGTAACATAATTTTATCATTAGTAGTAAATAACATAAATAAATAGCTTATGTATTGAACTTTTAAAAAAACATAGAACATATATATTAAACAATTTCAAAAAACATATTGTTGAAATTTGAAATTATAATTTTCTTTTTTAATAATCTTACGTAGTAATAACATCTTATAAAAATTTATTTCTTTAATATTTTTCCAGGAATTCCGTATTGAAGGCTTTTTGGAGTTACGTATTGCCGTAATCTAATGCCACGAGTTTTAAATATTCTTTTTCTCGTGGTCGTATTATCCTAGTTACATGAAATAATATCATATTTACAGAAAATAATTTTTTCAATCACATATAAAATATATAAAACTGCAAGAAAATATTACCTTATTTTCCTTCTTCTGTTTTCTTTCTATCTGTGTATTCGAGTATGTTGTATTCTTATCACGAAAAAGATAAGAATGATTTTCTGTAGAATCAGAAATCTATAAAAATAATATTATTTTTGTGTTATCTTCTATTATTAAAAAGAATAATTTTGAATAATTCCATCTTTGTTAAAAACTTTAAATTATCTTTTTTTTGTTTTATCGGTGATAATATCTATAATTACATAAATTCAAAAAATTAAATCCATTTATACATATAAAATCATCACACATCTACAACTTACATTTGACAATTCATCGTTAAATTTTATGTTACTAAAACTATACACGTCTTGTTCCAAATCTGATATTTCGTTCTTATCTTCGGATATAATTTTTGATCTATCTTCATTTTCTTGATCTTGAAATTGTTCTTCTTTCATATCACAAACCTGACTTCTTTGTGTTTGACTTTCTAATTCTTTAACTTCTGTTATATTAGATTGTACTAGTGGTTGGATTCTTTCTTGCAAGTTCTGTATTTTGTTACGGCTTGCCTTTGTATGCTGATCAAAATTTGTTTGTTTCTTTTGATTATCTTCGTTCATTTTATTTAAAGCCTCATTTAATCTTAGTTTAACATCATATTCTTGTTTTAAAGATGCTTTGTGTTTCTCTTCCAATAATTTATAAGCGCGTTCTAGTTCCTGTGTTCAAGAGATGATCTTGAGTAAGCATATTTATAATTCATTATTACTTTTTTAAATATATACTATACCAATATTTTTGAATGTTTCTCTAAATATACTCGTTCTTTTTCTTTTTCTAAAAATTCAATTTTCTTATTCAATTCTACTATTTTATATTCGTTGTCGTGTTTCATTACTTGTAAAGATTGCTCAAGATTTAAATTTTGAATTTGTGCTTCCTCCAATTTATTTTGTACATTTGTAAAATCACTTCGTATATTTTTATACTTGTTATCAATAATATTAAGATCTTGAGCTAAACTAGATTCTATTTGTTGTCTTGCATTTAAATTTTCTTGTAATTTCTCGATCTATTGCGAAGAATAAAATTAATTTATTACATATGAAAGAAAATGTTTAAATAAAATTATAAAATTGCTTTACTTCTTGTTCTCTTGATTGTAATTGTTTTGATAGTTCTTCTTTTTTGATGATCAATCTTTCATATTTTGAACTTAATTCGGTGTTCTGACTCAACAAATCTTCGATTTTATTTCTGTTACAAGACCAATAAATTAAAAAACTTTAAAATTAACTAATCAAAAATCATAAAAAATGCTCACTTGCAAGTAATGATATTCTCTTGCAATTTTGTAATTTCATCATCTTTCTCAGTAAATGCGGTAGTTAAGTTTTGTTTCTCTTCCGTAATCTTCTGTAATTGCACTTGCAGTTCTTGATTCATCGACGTGAGATTTTCTTGTTTCTGAAATCATAATTGCTTACGATATTTCACACGTTTATTACATTTATAATAACAACGATGATAACATAAGTAAAATATTTTCCTTATTTTGGAAGATTGTTCACGTTTTTCTACTTAAAGTAGTAAAATTAAAATAAAAAAAGAAGGAAAATGTAGAGCAAAAATATACTTTTGACCTTCATTAATTCTAATTTTTCTTCTGCATGAACATTATGCAAGTGATTTTTTTCTAAAATTGACTTGTTTTTCATATCTTGGAATTGCTTGTTCAATTCGGTCTCCGCAATCATCATTTCGTGTATTCTAATAATAAATTAAATGAAAATTGTTACACATACAATAAATTATTCGAAATTATTACATATACAATAAATTTTTCGTAAATACCTTTTCTCTTGATTCTTTATTTTGTTTTCCATTGTACTAACAATATTTCTTTGTTCGTCATCTACATAAAAACACATTAAAAATTAAAACAAATGTACTTAAACGAAATTTCTAATGAAATATATATATATCTATATATATTTCAATTTCAT
>KQ435922.1:4719537-4731755 GCA_001276565.1 Melipona quadrifasciata | reverse complement strand
TAGTTCAGCCTCGTGAGAAGCAGAGAGAAAAGATATAGTTTCCTCAGCAACTTGCAGTTTCTTTTGCAATTTTTGAACCTTCCGTTCTTCGATTGCATACATTTGCTTCATCTCTTCAGCGATTGAATATTCTTGAACCTGTAATGTTTATTCAACAATCAAATTTTATTCAATACCAATAATTATTTAATAATGATTTTTTAGTAGGAGAAAACAGTAGAAAAATAATATTGTTCTGTGGTAAATTTCTATTGTTTTTAAATATTTTTATGGGTTTTCTTTCTAAAATATCATATAATTCTAGCGTCTTTAAACAAAAAAAGAGCAACAGAATAAAAATTATATTCACTCCTGAGGACTGAACTGGTGTTTGAACACCCATGTGCTTGGACCACTGTGCTATTAAAGTATTGATGAATTTTCCGCTCGAACAAGTTTTCTGAATTTTCTCGGGAGTTTCCTTACGAGGTGATAGACTTTTTCGTTTGGCAGCTTCTAATTGCGATTTCGCATCTTTTTTAAAAGGTCCTATGATAAAGTAGTTTATATATTTATTATTTCAAGATTTATTTTATTTTTGTATAATACAAACATTATAATTGAACCGCAGATTTTTGTGTAAATAAATGGAGAGTCAATTGAGTTATTAACAATATCCACTCTGCACATTTTTGTACTTTTAAATTTCGCATAAATGAATAAAAATCCGCGGTCTATAACTATAAATTTATTATAAATGCGTTATATCGGTACCTTGAGGAGTTTTCGGATGCTTGTCCGGGGTTTTTTGTGGAGTATAATTAATTCTACGTTTAACTTCCTGTGACGACATTATGTCTCTTCTTCCAAATCCTACAAAATAATTACGACTTTTTACTATTGTTCATGAGTCGGTACGTAGGTAGACGAAGCTTACCAGTTCGAGGCGTTTCTTGCAATTTTTCCGGAATTACATTACAAGATGTGAATTCAGATCTATAATTATCATCTTCTTGTTGCATTTTCGTGTTTACTTCGGTCGTAACTAAATTGTACAATGCGCTAAACTTGACGTGTTAACAATAGAATTCCTGTAATAACAAATTCGTACAATAAATATGTATATAATTATGCTTGTAAAATAAATAATTTAGTGAAATTATTTTTTGTTTTTGTAAACCGATTGTGCAAAATTGTAAGAATAAATTGTGAAATAATTAACAGTAGTAAAAGCGACTTTAGATACTTTAGACTTAACTACGTAAATAAATAAAAACACTCATATCGATGTTGTAAGCATTGAACTTTAATAGATAATACGTGAAATATTGACATCAATTTGATCGTATTCTTTGAAGAAAAAATACACCTTTAAAGATATATTCTTTAAAAAATAATATTTGCCATAATTACGAAGTCGAAATGGTTAAGTAAAATAATTCATTTTATTAAATTTGCAAAGCTTTATAAATACTGTGAAAATAATTTAATCGTCAAAACTTGTATTGTAATTGTGACAAATAATTTAAATGCGACAGATACATAATTGTTTCTTTATTCTTGATTCACAGCATTCACGTTTATTAACATTATTATTTCAACAGACCAGCACCTGTTAGCGGAATTTTCCGTCTTTCTATTTTTATACTTTGATTTTACATCCTGTTCGATCATTTACCGAACGATTATTTACCGTGTATCGATAAAATGTTTATGATACAGGAGGAAACTATAATTCGATGATGCGCCAAATCAATTGCGCATCTTTACGATCCATACAAGCCGCGCCAGCCATAGTAAACTATTCACGAGTCAGAATCAAATCTTATTATTTAAAAATCTCTCAATTTATTTGTAAAAGGTAACGAAACCATCAATATAACATTCTGTCTTCTTACTAATTAAGAAAATTCGCAGGATAAAAACTGTTCTTTATTAACTAATCAAGTCTGACTCTAATCTGTAAATCAGTTAACAAAACGGTATCTACATATAATTCGTTGATCGATTTAAATGTCTACACGATTCGAAACATTCGTACGTATTATTAGAATCAATAGAATAAAGTTAACAATTTTTAGGATAGTCCCAATAACATTATGGAACAACTTCGCATAAATGTGGCAGACGAGCGTTGAAAAAAATATTGGAGGAAAAAAAAATGTACGATACAGGAGAGTGTTGGCTAAAATATATCGGCGCGGTAAATCAATGCCGCAGCTCCATGGCGCATGTGAAATCTCGCGAAGTCTGAAGTCTGAGTTGGAAGGGAACCTGACATCCTTCTCTTCTCACGGGGATGCTTGCAAAAAGTTGAGCCAGTATACGTGCCGCGGTAGCCGAATATAGAAGTGAAGTGGTGAGACAGGGGCACGAGCAGGAAAATTATAACGTCAAAATGAAGGAACACGAGGCAACGGGTGTCTGTCAGAAGAAACCAACGAAACTGCGTAACCTCATCTACAAAACTGAAGCTTTTGACTCTCTGCATACTGGAAATGCGGAGGTACACATAGCGAAAGAAACTTCACGAGCATAAATCCTTTTTTCTCTCTTTTTTCTGTCTCCTTTTACTTACGTCTATCTATTCATTTTTTTTCTTTTATTCTCACTTCTCATTGATTAATTTGTTCTCTCATTCTGTTGGGAATCTTTCGTTTAGAAATTTTTGGCCGTCTAATCAAATTGAAAATTGCACGATTAACAAATAACGTGGGAGTTCGAACGAGACCAAATGAGTGTGGGCGAATTTGCAAATCAATACTATCGAAAAACGAGAGCTCGTTCCGGTGTCCACTAGTTGCGCTGGTACATGTATACTACTGTTTATAAGTATTAGGGCAGTTGTAGGACCATTAGGTTGCAAAAAACTCACAAGTTCAACGCCATAATAAAAATCATTACCGCTTATATATTTGAATTTTTTCAACGTGTTTTAGGCCAAAGAATTATTTAAGTGTCAGCATATTTTTAATTCGTTATTTACATTCTTAGAAATAGTTTTCACAATTTTTTTATCTATTTTGAATGTTGATAATATTATAAGCATGTTAGATACAAATTCTAACTGATTAATTATTTCCCTAACATTTTAAATTATTTATCACGTACGATATAAAATTAGTAAGTGTTCTTATAAATAGAACTGTAATATTATATATTCCTCGAAAGAAGTCAGAAGGCATGGAATGGTCGAATATAAATAGTCGAAATGATTGAAACAATATTTTTCTCGAATATTTGATTAAAGATTAATTTGATTTAAATATATAATTATTCAATCTTTTTGACTACTGCAGTAATAATTTAATTTAAATCTTAATATGTTATCCTTATCTTAATACCATCGTTACGTTACATATAAATTTTTATATGTTTATAAAAAATTTAAAGATGCAAAAAAATTAACATAGTATGCAAAAATACATCAAATATTCAAAATTCAGGAATTTAAAACAAATTTTTTACCCAAATCCTCTTTTGATTGGATACGATTGCATGAATACTTGCAATCTAATCACCATGAAGCAATGAATATCAATTATTCATTAATTAGCATAATTTCTACCACTTGTAACAATTTAGGTGAATAACAGAACAAAGCTTTAATTTCTAGGAAATAATAATTAATATCTCTTTAATATCTCTTTGTGTTACTTTCTTCAGAAAACATTGTGCTCTAGTCAAGTGTGTCTCGGTAGCGTTATGCAGCTACCGATTCATGGAACAGAATCCCGTTCAAAAGAAGAGATCCTTGTACATGCAAAGGATTTCCTCGAACAATACTTTTCTTCCATCAGAAGGTACACTGCTAAAAGCTAAAATAGCTCTAAATCTCTATTGATTGCATCAATAAACGTTTCAAATCAATTATGTTGTATTTCACGTAACTCATTAGATGGATGCAGTTTGATTTCTTTACATCTTACACTTTCTGAAATATCAGGGACATTTTGCATTTATTCAAGATCAATGTACCTTTTTTTTAATGTTATTTTGTACTCGATAAAAAAATGAATTCAATGACCTTGAAATGTTACAAAATAATCTGTATATTGGCGATGTGAATTTCAAATTGCTGCTAATGTGCCCGACGTAATTTTCTCACGCGCTTTTCAAATACGTTGTTTCATATTTTTTTGATACAACCAATAGATTACGAGCTATTTTAGATGTTAATTCTTATTGATTCACACTGCATATGCATACTAATTTATTTTGATGATATAATTTATGACAATTTTTATGAGATTCAAGTTGTTAAGCAACATTCCTTTTTTTCAATGAAATAGATTAAATAGCGAAGCACATCGTATTCGTTGGGAAAGTGTGCAAAAGGAAGTCATGGCTCTTGGTACTTATCAACTAACTGAAACTGAATTAGTTTTCGGAGCGAAGTTAGCGTGGCGTAACGCCACAAGATGCATCGGTCGTATTCAATGGTCTAAATTGCAAGTACGTAACAATACGTGTCAATATTTCCTGATCAATCAAAACTTATACTCGAACAATCAAGGATATAGTTAGAAAGAGTAAAGCAATCATTTAGAAATTTTATTTTTATTTTTTATTCATAAAAATATATATTTCCATATGTCTGTATTACTCAACTTATCTCAGTTTACGGATAGAATTAAAAATAGAATAAAATAACATTCGGTGAATTTACATATGTATTCATTTATTATAGGTATTTGACTGCCGTTACGTTACGACAACCAGCGGCATGTTTGAAGCTTTGTGCAATCATATTAAATATAGCACGAACAAAGGAAACATCCGGTAATAAAACTTAGCACAAAACATTCTCTGTGGAATATCTGTTATTCATTTTGTTGGATTTTTAGATCTGCAATAACAATATTTCCGCAACGTACGGATGGAAAACATGATTACAGAGTATGGAACCACCAACTAATTAATTACGCGGGATATAAAAATCCAGACGGCACTATAATTGGTGATCCCGCAAATGTCGAATTCACTGAGGTAAAAATGATCACTTCTTCTTTTTCAGTTTTTTTTTCCTATTCTTAGTTCAAAATTATCGCTCGATCTATTGTTTTTCACAGCTATGCATGAAATTAGGTTGGAGAAGTGCACGTACTCGTTTCGACATACTACCATTAGTATTGTCAGCAAACGGTCATGATCCTGATTACTTCGACATTCCCAGTGAACTCGTTCTCGAAGTACCTCTTAGTCATCCAACGTAAGCATTTCTACTTCTTTACTATTATATTTTTTTTAGATTCTTAATTAATTATTTATTTTTTTATTATTTTTTTTTTTTAATCTCAGATACGATTGGTTCGAAAAGTTAGAATTAAAATGGTTCGCGGTTCCTGTCGTATCTGGAATGGTATTCGATTGTGGGGGATTAGAATTCACAGCCGCACCATTCAATGGATGGTACATGAGCACTGAAATTGGATCGAGAGACTTGTGCGATGTTCAACGATACAATTTACTAGAGGTACATTTTTGAAGAATTACAATGTTAATCTAGCGAAATATGCTAAGATAAATTTTATTTGTAGACAATTGCAACTCATATGGGTTTGGATACAAGAACATCCACTTCGTTATGGAAGGATAAAGCTATGATCGAAGCTAATGTTGCTGTTTTACATAGTTTTCAAGTATATAAATATAGAATGGCTTTTGTTCAAATGTTTTTTAAATATCGATAACAAATTTTTTAATTTTTTTTTTAGATGAAAAATGTGACGATCGTAGATCACCACACTGCGTCGGAATCTTTCATGAAACATTACGAAAACGAAATGCGATTAAGAAATGGATGTCCAGCCGATTGGCTTTGGATTGTACCGCCTATATCAGGATCAGCTACGCCTGTATTTCATCAAGAGATGGCTCTTTATTATTTAAAGCCATCATATGATGCTCAGGTTTTTGTCAAGCAAATTATTTTTTTGTTATACGTTTATTGCATATTTAATTAAAACTAAAAAATTACAGGATCCTGCTTGGAAGACGCACATTTGGAAAAAAGGACGGGATAAAAAATCAACGTCCAAAAAACCAAGACGAAAATTCCATTTCAAGCAAATTGCAAGGTAAAGTATTGCTTTATAAACATATTGCAATTGGAAGGATTATATCTATAAATAAATCATTTTGTACTCTAGAGCAGTAAAATTTACGTCCAAATTGTTTGGAAGAGCCTTATCTCGAAGAATAAAAGCTACGGTATTATTTGCTACGGAAACTGGCACATCACAAATGTATGCTGAGAAACTTAGTGAATTATTAGGACACGCTTTCCATTCCCACGTATTTACTATTTAATTAAATATTATAAAATTTTTAATTTCTGTTAATTTTAAAGAAATGAAATTTGAAAAATACTTAAAGCTATCAATTTTAGGTACTCTGTATGTCAGATTATGATATCAGTAATATAGAACACGAAGCTTTATTACTAGTTATAACATCCACCTTTGGAAACGGTGATCCACCAGAAAATGGCGAAGTAAATTTATGCTTTTTTGTATTGAACAATTTGAAACTTGAATTAGGGTTTCATATGTCCTTTATTTTTTAGGCTTTCGCACAAAATTTATACGCTATGAAAATGAATGAAACATATATTAATAGTGGCAATAAAATAAGGTATTTACACATTCTGTATAACAAAATAGGAAAATTTGTGAATCGAATGACAATTATTTGTGTTATAATTGTAGCTTAGCAACTTCAAAATCGTTCATTAAAGCAAATAGCCAGACGGAAGTGAGCAATTCAAAGAAACTCGATAGATTAGATTCTCTTCGTGGTTCTACCACAGATTCTCAAACGGAAGATACTTTTGGTCCTTTGAGCAACGTCAGGTATATTCATATAAAATATTAATTTGTAAGTTTGAAATGAAACCTATATTCCTTTTTTTAGATTTGCTGTTTTCGCGTTGGGATCATCGGCATATCCAAACTTCTGTGCTTTCGGTCGCTATGTAGATAATTTGTTAGGCGAATTAGGCGGAGAACGATTGTTGAAATTGGCACAAGGAGATGAAATGTGTGGACAGGAACAAGCTTTCAGAAAATGGGCAGCCGATACTTTTACTGTTTGTATTTTATTATTACAGTTTTTCATATTATTTGATATAAAATATTTTTAAAAAATGTTTATAATTGTCCCAGGTTGCATGTGAAACCTTTTGCCTAGATGATGATGATACTTTGCTTGAAGTTGCTTTGTCTTTAGGATCAGAAGCTCTATCAGCAGCAACTGTTCGTTTTATAGAAGCTGAACCCCAACCAATTGGGAAAGGTACATTTATTCATAATCACTGTTAATAAAATGTTTATTTTTATAATTACAATATTTTAGATTTGAGCAAATGTCATAACAGAAACGTCACTACTTGTAATATGTTTCGGAAAACAAATTTAAGCGGTGATTCATCGAGGTAATTATATATTGTAAATAGTAATTTTTTAATTATATAATAAATTATGATTTTATGCCCTTATCTTTTGTAGTGGAACTACGTTACTCTTGGAACTTGATGATATGGCAAGTATGGAGATATCATATAAACCTGGTGATCATTTAGGAGTTTTTGCATGTAATAGATCAGAATTGGTCGAAGCAATTTTGAAACGAGTACAAACTCCCTTTGATCCAAATACACCCATCGAATTACAAGTGCAGAAGCAATCTCATACTCCGAATGGTGTGCATTGACTTTATTGAAAATATTAAATCATTATTATTCAATGATAACAAGTTCTCCTTTTTTATTTACATAGGAATCGTAAAAACATGGATGGCACACGATAGATATCTACCTAACTCCTTGAGAATACTACTAAAAAGATTTCTAGATATC
Source organism: Melipona quadrifasciata (assembly GCA_001276565.1). NCBI lineage: Eukaryota > Metazoa > Arthropoda > Insecta > Hymenoptera > Apidae > Melipona > Melipona quadrifasciata. Next base: position 4,723,918 of record KQ435922.1, on the reverse strand, counting down.
ACAACACCACCAACACCAAATCTTCTTAGATACTTCGCGTCGATTGCTACAAATCCAAAAGAACAAGCTCAACTCAATCTTTTAGCTTCTGTAAATATTACGCTAATCTTTGATTTAAAAAAATCTTACTATCAGAAATGTAGAAAACAAAAAAAATTTTATGTAGGATCCAGCAGCATACGAGGATTGGAGACATTGGAAATTCCCTAATTTAGTAGAAGTATTAGATGAATTCCCATCCGTAACACCTTTCGCGCCGTTATTATTACTCCATTTAACTCCTTTGCAACCGAGATTTTACAGTATTTCTTCTTCTCCGAATGTACATCAAGGACAAATACATCTTACCGTTGCTACTGTACAATATAAAACACAAGGTATTTAATTTCACATACGAATCTGAATCATCCAGCGGCAGCCTATTTTATATAAATAATTATTTTTTTATATATATAATTATTTGTTATTATGGAGTTTGTTCTAATTATCTACGCGAGATATCAGATGGAGAACCTTTGTATGTATTTGTACGTAGGTAAGTTCGTATTGAAAATCAATTTTTATTTATCTGACACATGTAAAATTTGATATATTTTCTTGTACATTTAGCGCGCCTAACTTTTATATGCCAATTGAACAAAAAGCACCAATGATATTGGTTGGTCCAGGAACTGGAATTGCTCCCTTCCGAGGTTTTTGGTATCATCGCCTCGCAGAGATGAAGCAACGACCAGGTATTATAATTTGTTACATGTTACAATGTTTTTGAAATAAATATGAAATGTAAAATTTGTAGATCTTAAGTATGGAAAAGTCTGGCTATTCTTTGGTTGCCGTCAAAGAAACTTAGATCTGTACAGACAAGAAAAAGAAGAAATGGTAAAGGCTGGTGTCCTAGACAAGGTTTTCTTAGCTCTTTCACGAGAACCTGGATTAAAAAAGGTTAAAATTTAAAATATTTCTTAAATAATTTAAAACGTCATTTCGTCGTACTTGAAATATTACAATTATATTAATTTTAATAGACATACGTACAAGATCTAATTCAAGCAGAAGCTTCACAAATTTACGATATGTTAGTATACGAGGGAGGTCATTTTTATGTTTGTGGTGATTGTACAATGGCAGAAGACGTTTACCAAACTTTGAAACATATTATACAAACTCATGGTGAAATGACTGATAAGCAAGTCGAGGCATACATGTTATCATTACGCGTAAGCTGTTGTTACAATTTTGTTACTAAATGTTAAATTTCAATTACATATATAATTGGTTTTTAGGATGAAAATCGTTATCATGAAGATATATTTGGTATAACTTTAAGAACAGCAGAAGTACATAATCGATCGAGAGAAACAGCAAGAAATAGAATGGCTGCAGAGCCTTAAGTGTCGTTGTAATGTACATGTAATCTTGATCAAAATTTTAAACAATTCTGTAGACAGTTTTCAATTATGCATATTATGCATTTCTTGTGAAGAAATTAAATTGAAAATTATTAAAATATCCTTATTCTCTAACATATCTAACTATTATATAATTTACTATAATTTCATGATCAACTATAATATACAAATTTCTAATATTACATGCGCGTATATTTTTGATGATAAATTATTTAGATTTAAATTAAATACTAGAAAGATTAGTGTATCTTTGTTTCTAGTATAAAAACAATAAAATTACATATCGAGATAACATCTTGCTCATTATGAAGTTAATGTGTCAACTGATTCATATTAGCAATAGCATTATTACAAATATAAAACGTGTAATATAAAAAATTAAATATATTTCACTGCATTCATTAAATGAATTTTAATGTTTCACCCAAATGTGAATATATATAAAGTCAATTGTTAAAGTATAAATTATTTATATTCGAAGAAATTTTTATTTACAGTAAATCATCATATTTGACGTTTATAAAAGTTTGGTTTCAGCTGTATATTGTTTTGCCAAATAATTTAAATGAACTATATTTAGTTGTTTTCATTTAATGAAACATAATCTTCTATTTAATCATAATGAACGAAAAATACATATAACTGTGACTAATTTCATCTTCTTTTTATTTACACAGCAGCATCAAGGCCAGGTTTTTGTTTCTCACTAATGTTGGCTAACAATTTCTTTATTTCTGCAATTGCTTTACCAGGATTCAAGCCCTGTAAAATAAAACAGGTAAGGTGCAAGTTTTCAATTAAAATCAGAAATAAAATAGTTTTCAGATTATTTGAACTTACCTTTGGACAAGTACGAGTACAATTCATAATAGTATGACATCGATATACTGAATATGGGTCTCGCAATTTTTCGAGACGTTCTTTTGTTTTATTATCACGTGAATCAATAATCCATCTGTAGGCCTGCATAAGTACAGCAGGTCCTAAGTACTTATCACCATTCCACCAATATGATGGGCACGAGGTACTACAGCAAGCACATAAGATACATTCATAGAGACCATCCTATATCATAAAAAATTATTGCATTATAATGATATCAAATACGAATGAAAAATACGAAAATTTCAAATAGAACAAAAAGTATGAAAAGTACCAATTTTTTACGGTCTTCAACACTTTGTAAATATTGCTTTGAACCAGCTTTCTGTCCATCACCACGTTGTAGCCATGGTTGTATACTTCTATACTGGTTATAAAAATTATTCAAATCTGGTACTAAATCTTTTACTATATACATATGTGGTAGTGGATAAATCTTACTAGTTGTACTTGTATTAGTATCAATTTTGCTAAAATAATATGAATCATGATTTATATTTCAAACTTAATTTTGGAAGCATGAAAATTATTTAATAAAACTGGCTAAAACATACCTTATACATGCTAATGTATTTGTACCACCAATGTTCATAGCACAAGAACCACAAATGCCTTCACGGCAAGATCGACGGAAAGTTAAAGTTGGGTCAATTTCATTTTTAATTTTAATTAATGCATCCAACACCATAGGACCACAACTATAACAAATTTAAGTTAAATGAATTATAAATACAAAACCATTAAAGAAATTTTTTAAATAAACTTACGTGCTCAAATCTACTTTATACTCTTGCAAATATGGTTTTTCATCAGGCTTATCTGGATTCCAACGATACACAGCAAATGTTTTTAATCTTGCTTCGGCATTTTGATTTGAAGAAATATGAAATTTTCTAACCTAAATTAATAAAAGTTGATAAATATGCAATAAATTCAAGTAAAAATAAATAGTTATATATAAGTCTCGTCTTTTACAATTTAATTAGATAAATATATTTAATCTTAAACTATTGATTATGTGCCAATCACAATTTCGTAATTTTCTTATAAATATAATGATACATTTAACTGTACAATTATTTAATTTAATACATTTTAACTGAATATTTGCTAATAAAAACCACATTCAGAATCATTTATCAATAAAGTAAAAAAATTTTATTTATATAATGACAATTTGTGACAATTATACAAAAATAGTAGCGATTCAAACGAAAGCATCACGTAACATCATTTAATTCTTATTACTTCAATTCTTAGAATGTTGTTCGATAATTAAATATAAGCGTCAACGTATAGAAACAAAAAAAAGTGGAATTGACACAAGTGATACGAGAGATTGAAGTTAGGATTTATAGGTTTGCACAATATTTTGCAATATAACAAGAAATATATTTGGGAAACATAATCGTTTGATTATTAAAATAAGAATTTTTATAAATACGTACTTGTCGAAATGCATTTCTGCAAACCTGCGGTGTAATGCCAGCCATTTTTTAAAAAATGAGTCAAAATGAAAACGTTTGCGGTACTTGTGTTATGTAAGCTATGCACGTGAGGATGTACCAACCGTAATTTTTGCTTGTATAGAAACGTGTTTTAATTTACTGTCAAATTTCACATTAATGTCAAAGTCATATAGGAATCATTCAATAGAGTTGTTTGGAATTTTTTAAAATTTATTTATTGATAATATTTATACCATGCAACTAATACATTTTGTACAGTATAATTAATATATTGACTTAAAATATGGATTCATTTTATTGTATAAAATAAATTTGTTATTATATCTATGTCACGTGCCAGCTTTTGACATTTAATTATAAATAGATATCTCACATTATTTTTAAATAAACATGTAGTTATACTACTTGTCACTTTCTCGTGTACGTCTATTTCATAAATAACTAAAAGAAGTTTAATTGTGTTTTCAAATATGGATAATACAAAATACATTTTAATTAAATGAAATCCTCAAAATTGGACAAAAAACAATGAGGTCTATTAGTAAAAATTGATAATATTCAAATTTCACGTGCATACATGAAAATATAGAAAATATATATATATATATATATGTGTGTCTG
>KQ435922.1:4627557-4640299 GCA_001276565.1 Melipona quadrifasciata | reverse complement strand
ATGAATTACTTTACTATATAATATTATATAAATAGTATACTTTTGGTTATGTGTACATATTATCTCTACTATATATATATCATAATAATGCTATATATAGTAGATACAAATTAGATTAAATTATTATTTATATTGTTAATAATAAATTATATTGTGGAATTTGTAGGGAACAACATAATATTTGAAATATAAAATAATAAATAATTATAAGTAAATACAAATTGGCAAGGTGTCTAATAAGAAAAACAATTATGTTTCAGGAAGTAATGTTATTGTGGCTGAATGATAAAGGGCAAATTTTATAACACTTATAAGAATATAAATAGGTAATAAATATTCCAAATCTGTATAATATATGTTTATACCCAGGGTGTCCAGTTTAATAATTTACATGAGACTTGGTTTTGTGTATCATATAACAAATTGGGCTTTATGACTAAAATAAAAGCTTAATTGTGCAAGAAGGTTGAGGATCTAATGAACAATCACTTTATATAATTGTTTTGTTATATCTTTTCACTTATACAGATATAAGTGATAAGTATGCAATAAATTGTGAAAAATAAAATTTATGGAATATAAATAAAGTTTGATATGCTGTGCCTATTAAGTTGCATGTATATTTATATAAAATATTGATTTGTTAATCTTGCTTGTTCGATATGCACGTTTATAAAAACGTATTATCTTTTGCATGATTTCTATTAATGATGAAGCAAATATTACTGTTGGATATCCATATGTTATTGTCCGTCTTAATAATATTTATATAAATTTTTATTTTGTAGTGTTTTATTAGCATTATCTTATAATTGTCTTAGATGTAATAATATTATTAATATATTCTTTAAATTTTAAGGAACATTTACTCCATTTAAATCATTACAAAAATTATTTTATAGGATTATATATAATATAATTTTATTATTATTTATATTTATCATTAAATATATTTATTATTTACTTGTTTTTATTTAGTAAGATATACATGTTTTGTATTCAATAAATTTATTTTAATGTTTATAATAATGTTTAATAAAACATTTAATCATTATTTTTACAGTTTTTATAATATGTCTTTGACTTGATTTCAGGTCTTCCAAACGTTTAAAAATGGAAGCAGGTTACAATTCTCATCCAAATCGTCTTGATACGGAATCCTACTATGGGGGAGATAACTTGTTCAACCAAAATAGACCTTACATGGTCTCATCGCCATCATATTATTACACAAGTCCTCCACCTGTTACACCACGGCCCAAAGGAGATGCTAGCAGACCTTATATGATCTCATCACCATCATATTTTTATGTCAGTCCACCACCTGTTACACCACGACCCAAAGGAGATACTAGCTCTCATATGTCGGAGTTATACACAGAAGATAATCTTGTTCGAAAATTAAGTGTCCTCACAAATGCATTAAATCAAGGAAAACCAATTCGTGTTGAAGATCTTATGTCACTTCGATCAGATAATGAGGTACATATATTCGAATTTTTACTTTAAGTGTTTCATTTTTATAATTTTATATAATTACTAGTACTCCAATATGATATTATAATTTAATAGCATAACTGTTATAATTCAAATTGCAGAGCGACCCAAAAGTAGTACAATTACTAGGGGAATTACATGCTGAACTACGACTTGCAGCAAATTCGAGGTCAAGTGGACTAGTAGAATCTCATCTTCCTGTATTAAATCCGCTATCTATAGGTATGTATTCATTGTGAATATTCTTTTTTTCTCTTTTATATTTGTGATGAATTATTGTTTTATGTTTTATTTTTGCAGATACAAATGCAGCACAGTCAGGAAATTTTGATGCACATGCAGTTTATGCTGGTGATGATGCAATGAGTTCTGGAAGATGGTCACAAGTGGCTACAGCAGGTGTTCGCAGTGCATTATTAGCGCTAATGTCGCGCTATGGTTTGGAAACTTGCAATCCTTCCCCTGTTATCACCCGACCCCCAGGTAAACCAACATCCAACCTAACTTTCTTCAACTTCCTCTCAGTCAGCATTTAGCTCATAATGATTTGTACATATAACTCTTTACAGCGTTCTAAGCTATATTCTGTATAAAGTTGGAAAAGGTCTAAATTGCTATTTTTTAAATTAACTAGGCATGGAAGTACAACTGCATCCAAGTTGTTTATAGACTCTACTATCTGTTCATAACTGTAAGTGCACATTCGGTGTATAATTGTATATAATTGATGTATTATTAATACGTGACCAGTTACTTAATATAGTACTTGTATCTTTAATAATAACAATATGCTCTTTATAGTATACACTTATGCGACATATGAAATAAGAGCTTTGAAGTATTAATGTTTATCAGTTTAGTGTGTTCACGTTAGATTTTTGTTTTCGTATTAAAAATATTCAATACTTATGTGCATACATGGAAACACATACATGGTGTATGTACATTTGGAAAGTTTAAACAAAATATTTGATCAATATAGATACTTTTATCTTTTTCAAAAAAAAAAGACAACTTGTTTTTCCAAATATTTAACGTTTATTATATACAACATTACGCTAGACAATATATTTTGTTATATCCAATGAATTTACCAAAAACAAAAAAAAAAACAAAAAAACAAGGGAAAAAAGGATAGGTTGGAATGAAAACTAAAATTCGAAACGTTTTAAACGTTTATTTGTTGCATAAGCTTTTCTTTTTTTTACGTACGATGTTAAATTCTTATTTATTGTGGAAATATTTACGGGATGTAATGTACATAATATCCAAACATAATAAAGAGATAAAAGTACACAAATATAGTAGGATTTTTTTAGGGCAGAAAGGAGAAACTGATTCAGTGATGTAAATTCGTATTTACAAATTAAGTACATTATAGACAAATTTGTTTGGTTAGATATTTTACAGAGTTGTCGAATATCTTTTTCTACTTTTATTTGCAAAGGATAATAAAATTGAAGTTTCTAGAGTTATTTTTTTAACATAATAATAATAAAAAAAAGGATGGAAGGAAAATTAACACAAGTTTCACGAACGTTTCAGATTGAAGTGATTCCAAGAGACGTACACGTACGCTACGAAAGTGAGGTTAGGACGTGTGCTTCTATACCGGCAAGCTGTACACAATATGTGACGATATGGCGATTTGTGCTGCGGTTTAAAAAGAAACTGGCGATACGCTGTAGATTATTCAGTGAAGTGATCAACAGTATGATGTGTGGGAATGAATAATAAATTGTTTATTTTGTTGAATTTGTTCGACTCTATGCACGGTGTGATAATAATATAATATAATAAAAAAAAAACGCAACGAATTAATTAACATCAAGTAAAAAGAGGGGCAGGGTATTAAATTGTTGAAAGAAAAAAAAAGAAAAAGATTACCTAACCTCGTTTATTTTACTGATGGCTTTGTCAGATGTTTTACAATTCGATTGTTCAATAGACAATCAGATTGCGCGAAATGCTACGAAGAATTTCGCTGGAATGCTAGGAAAAGCATTCGAACAATATAAAAGTAAGTATATATCACATATTACACATTATTTTTATATCAACAAATATAACCTTTGTTTGTATTTTTTTGATTACAAGAAATGTATTACAAATTAGAGAATTATTTTGTACATTTTTTGTGTTTCGTTTTATAATAATGTATATTTTTTGGTCTGTTGATTTAAATTAGATAAGATAGAAATAGATTTTTTTGTAATGAATTGATAATGCAAATACTGTTTTATGTTGTGAATGAAATTTTGAGTGAATTTCTAATAGTCAAATTTTGTACAATATTTACACAACAGATATTTATATTTGCAGAGCTATGGAACGAATATTTAAAATTGCTAAAACATTATGAGGGTGTTAACTTTGAGGTTCCACTTGAATTGTTTGAATCAAATATTTTTGATAATAAAGATGTGTAAGTTTTGGATTTATTGATCTATAATTTTTAATATTAAATTACATTATATATTGTTCAATTTTCTATATTTCAGTATTGCACCTGCTATTGATCAAGTGTCAAAAAATACAGAAGCATCTACGAATAGAAGTATTAGTTGTAGTTTTGATAGTATTTCAAGTGTAGACAATATTGTTTCACCTAATACATCGATTAATCATCAAATACAGGAGGACAAATTGTTAAAGAGTCCGATACTTATAAAGAAATATCTTAGCTCCAAGAAGAAAAGTGTTACAAATGGTCAATTTAATTTAGAAAATTGCAAGAAAAATGAAATGAGTTCGTGCCTACCAACCAAACTAAATACTTCTATTTTAATAAATCTAGAGAATAATGTTAAACAAGAGACATTATCTGAGAATGAAAATAAATGTTCAATTATTGAGAATAAGAATGATGAGATAGATACATCTGTAACAAAAAAATTGGGAATTAGTACATTATGTAATGTAAATACCACTTTATTACGAAATGGCAAAAAACTTAGGCAATCAAAACTTGTGATTCTTGAAGATGAACAATCAACTAACACCATAGATCAGAAATACAATAGTTCAAATTTTTCAACAGTACATGTTTCGCCTAAATCTAAAAAAGACATAGAAGAAAAGTTCAAAAATCATAATAATTCTATAGAAGAGGATATAATTCAAAGTAGTCCGACTAAACGTATGAAGTTGAATTCAAAAATCAAAAATTTAAAACTAAAAAATATAACTTCAGAAAAGAGATTCAAGAAACAAATTCTTAGTCCCAATTGTCATTCATCATTTCTACAAAAATCTATAAAAGAAAATCAACCGTGTTTATTTACAAAGCCAAAAGTACTTAATTTTTGTAGTGGAAATGTTAGTAATGATGATAATGGAAAATTGAAAGAAAATACATATTCAGAAGCAATTGGTCAATTACTTAATACCAATTCTTCAACATGTGATGATGAAACATTCTATATGTTAGGGGAAAAATTCAAACAAAAGTCTGCTTCTGATACAAATGAATTAGAAAATATATTTAAAAATAAGTCTTCAAGAAAGAATCTTATGAACAGTTTTGATATGTAAGTATTACATAAATGTGAAGGATTTTCTAAAATATTTATATTTAATTTAATGTTTTTTTAAAGACCAGTCAAGGAAAAACATATATTTGTTAAACCATTAAAAAAAAAATCAGAAAGGGCACAGATGAATGGTGTTTCTTGTTGGGAATGTAAACAGGTAAACTTAAACATACAAACTTAATTTTTGTTATAAACAAATATTGTTATAAATGTTAATGTCATAAATAATTAATTGAAATAATATAATGTGATTTATTTGTTTTGAATGCTGTACATGCAGAGATTGAATTTTAAATCAGGATGTATAAAGTAATATGTATGTTTATGGATGTTTATATGTACATATATGTATAAAATATAATTTGAATAATTCCATTCAAGAAACTTTTCTTTTAGTATTACGCTAATCTTGGACTTTCTGAGGAAGAAATAAAAATGAGGCAAAATAAGTGTTCTAGACACAGGACTGTGTATGAAAAAAATTCTACACCTGATGGTAATATATCTCTTCATACATTCCATACATCTCTCTAAAAGAACAAAACGATATACTTAATTTATATAAACATTTGTATATTTCAGATTTCTGGAATCCTCTATTTCCTGATGCTTCTTTTAACTCTACCTACCAAGATTGAAGTAAAGTTTGTTAATGTAAATTTTGTTTGAAAATCATACAAAATAATAGTACAAACTGAAAAAATATTTATAATTTCAGATATGTGATATGTGTAAAATATAATGTTTAAAAAAAGGAAAATAAATCTGAAGAATAAAAACACATACCACATGTATGATTTGAACATAGACTGATTTATTATATTATAACACATATAGTATTACATTGTTTGAGTGTATGTGTAACATACACACATGCACACATAGTATAGATTTATATATTATTTCATTTTATATAGACTCATCCTTTTGCATAAAAATATAGAATTTTTTATATGAATCTGTGCTAAAAGAGGCTAATGAAACATATCTTGGTTAAGCAAATTCACGTTTAGTTCACAATATATCACTTTTACTAATTTAACATAAAGTATAAGCTATCATAACTAATGTTTTGAATTTTCTTACTTAGGTTTTTAGAGCGTACAGCATTCAGAAATGAAAACAGCATTATAAAATTTAATTATTTAACACTGTATGTTACTTTTAAGTTTGTTTTGTAATTTTATTTACTTGCAGTACCTGATAAATGTATGACTGCTTTATAAATCGCAATTTAGTAGAAAAGAGAAAGTAATAAAAGTGGAGAAAAAAGCATTTTGTGTAATCGTACTGCACAATAAGAAGAAAAGAATTTCAAATACAACTTGCTCATCCTGTGGGAGGCTGCATCTACAGGACGAACGAAGCCGTAGCTTTAAAGTAAGGACAATGCTTTCATTTACAACTCGTAAAATTGACACAGCAATTTGTGCAAACATGTATGCGTATATTTTTCTTTTAATATACCGCTTAATATCATTTTCATGATATCGATGATTAAACGTTTCATTCACGGACGTGTTCATAGTAACATTTCCACATGATATTTGAAATATTAAATTTATGTGGTCGTATTCTAATTCATATTTCGCATCAATAAGACGTTTTTACAATAATTTTTGTTTTTAATAATAACGATACTTAATTATAATGTGAATTATATTGTGCAGCTCGATCATTTTTATTTCTGAACGCGTAGAAAAAAGATTGAGATAAATAGTGCTTCTTGCGAATTTCTCGCATGAAATTTTATATTTAACGCCTAAAAATTTCATTTCACGGAAACAACAGTCATAGCCGTCTATTAAAATCCATTCTTTTTAGAATATGTAACAATAGTATAAAAATTCTGATTTCAATTTCTAATGTGGAAATTTCAATTCTCGCATTTCTAACATAAAAGTTTCAATGAAGTTCTGTATATCAAAGACTCTTCAAAGAAATCAATTCAACAAAGTAGATAATTGAATTGAACGCATAGTTAACCATACATGACTTAATTAATGTGAGCATCAACGTTATATACACTTGATAGAATTGACTGAGCAGATAGAATTATGTTAATTATTTCACAATATATTTTGGTATCTTATTTAAAGCTATTGTAAAGCACGTTAGTAGAGTTGTTCACGAGAGGAAGCAACGTATTTTTAACTTAAAAGTAAAACATTTTGTAGTATGAAATTAAAGATAGAATAAACTATACAAAGACTGAGCTACATAATGAGAGATAAACATCCATTTCCACGATAAAACAATATACTGTGTTAAAATTTGGTCACTGCAAAAATTACTTCAAAAGACAAATTTACAAGGGCTCGTAGTACAAATGATTCAATTACTAGTTGATATTTAGAATTCCATCAGCTGCATAGCTCAGTCTTTCGAATCCATTTGCTTGTACCCTACTGTTCAAATAGGCCGTAGTCAAACGAGATGCATAATAAATATTATAGATTGCCACGTAAACTTCTCTCTAAAATAGTTGATATAATTTATATATATATATTTATCTTGTAACATGAATAAACAAAAAGCAAAATTTTCATAATTTAAAGAGTTCGATGTTTGCTATAATGAAGCATAGTCAAAACAATAGTTTATTGGAAAGTTATAACAGATTTGTACGATGATAGGATATGTTCAAAAATATTTAGAAGAAGAACGTTCTAGGGAACAAAAGATGCGATTATGGACTAGAAATATTTGGCCATTTTTTTCTCTGGTAAATTGTAATTAATACTTTACCTCTGTTCGCCGCGACTATAATTTCGAATCAAATCTTACTGGTCTTGCTTTGTCGAAGAGTTTCCCGGGAAAGGAGATTTTTCTGCAGGGGGTACAGGTAAAGCTTTAAGGGTAGCGTGCACTTCTTCTGCCACTGCCATGAGAACGAATTTAAACTGTTGCTTTGTTGCAACCATATCAGATCTTTGATCTCTTATATGTTCTAATGTAGCTGCAATGTCAATTTACGGTTCAGGACCATGTCGATTAAACAATATGTACCAGTACGCCCAGCGCCATCACTATAAAAAATCATATTTCTTCTATGAATTATGTATGTGTCAAATAAGATTACTAACTATGTATTTTGCAAAAGAACAATTTGCCATAATAAGTATAATATCTTAAATATAAATTTTACCTGCAATGCACAACTATAGGGCATGACCTGCCTTTGTAAGATTTGTTAATTTTTCTAAAACAGACAATAATAAACATTAGAATACATTTTATATAAATTAATTTGTAAACATATTTGAACTATAATTTAAACACCGTAATTATAGTTTATATCACGATGCTTAAGTTTAAATTATGGTTTATAGTTTGACATTGTGGCTGCTTACCGGCGGAATTCAAGAAGAGCTTTGATGGAGTGTGGCACGCCGTTCTCAGGCCAGGACAAGAAGTGAAATTGGGTTACAGTTCTTGTTTCACCGGTACGTAAATTTTTCAAGTAGAAAGAACGCACCAAGTAGTCGTCGCACCAGAAATGCTCAGACACAAGATGCACCTCATAAATGTGATATAATTCTGATCCTTCTTCCGGCCAATAACGGTGGCACATGGCAACACCTTCTTCGGTAAGTCTAGTTAGCATTACGATTACGACGCTACCTTGTTCCCAAACTAGCTGCCAAAAATCAGCTGTCGTTTCTGGTAATGGTCCTTGTGTGGTGATATAAGCTGGATTTCGAGGATCATGGTCCGTCTAAAAAGAAAGAAAAATAGATTTATTTGAAATGTTAATTTCTCATCATTAATCCTACATTGAGAAGCAAGTCACACGGCTTTCTTGAGTACGTAGCAAGCGTATTTCCTACTTTTTAAATTATTACTTGATTCTGGTGACTTTTTCTTTACATTATGCAGAAGTTGTTTAGATCTTATTATAATTGAATTTGCATTTTTTATGTTTAATCTAGTAAAAAGCCATTTTGTGGGAGTTAAACTGATACCTAAACTATTATAGTGCACGCATAACATTCATCTAAAATAAAAGTTTATCACAAAATGTAGATATAAATTTACAAGAAAAATTAATTTTTTGTACAGTCTTCTTGAGTTTTATTTAAATATTTACCTCTGTTCACAATTTTAGTTTTAATGATAAATTAAAACAATTAGAAATTGAGTATGACAAACATTTATATTAACTTCTTTGCTGCTTTTCGTATAATGAACTTATTTTTAAATTTATATCTATATTTATGATACCTTAAAACTCATGCCTCGATTTGCAATTAATACTATTGAAATCTACGCGGAAGCGTTCACAGAGGAAGCATTGTTTTATCATTAAAACTACGAGAATATAACAGAAAATTCTCCATGCTCCATGTCGTGTGACTTACCGATTTCTATTTTCAGTTCCATTTTCAATGATTTTAAAATGTAAACCACGCACGTGTTATTTTACTCTATATTTATGTTTTTCTTGAATTTTGAAGAAATCTCAAAGTATAGACGAATTTAAAAATACTTACGATTGTAGAGGCGTTAATATAGTCGGAGTTATTGGCATTAGCAAAATCGTTTAGAATCACCCTGGAATGATCGTAAGGAATTGCTGCACCAGGACGATTACATTTGACGTTCTCTTCCTTTTGTGCGACTTCAGTCGAACAAGGATCCACCTCGTACGCGCACAATGTCGCCCATTCTTCGTCCAATCGATCTTTATTCTTCAAATGATCCTCCATGTAACTCTGGAAATAATATGCAATATTAAAAAAAATCTTGCAAATTATATATACTTTAATTTAATTAAGGTTGATTTCACTCTTTGTAAATCTTTATCTTTGCTTTGAACTGCCTATGAAAATATTGCACGAACTTACCAGAACCATTTGTCCAGTAGATATGTCCATGTTTGAAAGAGCCGGTTCCTCTCCCCAAGAGGAGGTGCTAGATCGATTTGACGGCAAATTATTGGACTCGTTTTCCCTGCTTAAGCATGTAATTCGCGGTGATTCTGGCTTATCTGCCGGTTGTTTGGCATGCATCCTTGCTCTGCACAAATCTTGATAGTCCTTCGATGCTTCCGGATCGGGTGTAGCCAATCCTGCCAGTTTGGCTCTTGCTTTAGCGTGTCGACGAGCGATCACCAATGTGATTGCTGCAGCTGCGATAGCAGCTACGACCCCTGCAGTCACTATCGCTCCGAACATGCTCGAGCTCATTTCGGCTTTTCTAACAACTTCCAGCATTGCAGGTAGTTTGGTCTTTAAATAAATAGAAAAAAGAAAAGCATATTAATTGTTTGTTTCAACAGAGGTATTTCATCAAAGTTTCAATGCGCTATTTAAAATAAACAGAGGGTCACATTGTGATCCTATAATTTAATTTGAACGCGAATATTATGTTCTAGATATGTTGTAAGATGAACCTTGTCACCTATGCCTGCACGGATCACCTCGACACCTAGAGTGTTTTTCAATTTTTCACGTATGTCATCTGGAAATAAAATATAGCTGGTTAATTTTGTGCTTCACATGATTTCGCAATTATTAAAGATTATTAATTAGATTCGTAGACAAAAGAAATAAAATCTAGAGATCTGTTTAAATTCTACTAAACAAACGCAACATTCTAATGTTTTTAATATCTCTGTTTTTTTTCATTCCATGCATTTTTCACATCCTTAAATTTTCTTCTTCGTCAAATTATTTGATTACCTATGTTGTTGACTACATCGGTAGCGTTGTAATTCTTATTATTTTTAATCACTTTGAACGTCACTTCCGCACGACCAACTCGAATATCTTTCAAAGAGCCAGACGTTAGTCCCAGTAATTCGCCCACCTAAAAATTAAACACTGTTTCATTTGTGCTTTTCGAAACAGATTTATAGATTTAGGAGAAAACAACTATTACTTTTTTAACAACGTGTTCACCGTCCGACCATTTATGAAATGGTTGTTGAAATTCCACGTAAACATGATCCAGATCGACATTGTTGTACGATTTCGAGTCCCCTTGCTGGCCCACTTCCTTCTTCACATATGGATCAAGTAGCACGTCATCCTAAAAGTCAATATTTTATTTTACATTTTATTTCGTATTTTTTCGCGTTTCGAATTGACATTCTGTTTGTCTACGCGATCGATGACTTACGTTTTGTTCGGTTTCAATGGAATCGGAACGATTTTCATTTCCTAAAATAAGAAACAAACCTAAAATAAACTGTAAAAAATATCAATTTACGTCGGGGAAATAATGATTGAAAATTTTAAGTATTTACCGGACGGCGACGGAGTTTTAAACGCGTAGTTGTTCGTTGAGAACAGTGGCCCCGGTTTCTTAACATCTCCACGTTTAAATCCGGCTAGACCATGCTTTCGAAGAAGTTCGTTTAAATCGTCAGCAAACAAATTGCCGTAGGCATTGTCTAACAGTACAGAAAGAATAACATTGTAAATTTCTTTTTTTCTTTCTTTTAAGCATTTCAAATCAAGTATATCTTCATGCAACAATACATCTACAATTTATTAATAGAATGGTATACCGTCGGTGTCGATGTCAGTTTTGTCAGCAGTCTGAACGAGTCCTCCTTCCGTGTAAATTCCATTATCCATCGGCGAACTATCCTTCTGAGGTAATTCTTCTTCGTCGCTCAGATCGTCGTAATCGTTGCTGTTGTAATCGTTCTTCGAGTTACGTTTCACATTTTCCAAAAGAAGTTTGTTCTCGTCCGAGGCGTCACCGAACTTTCTGGATTTGTACTTTCCTGAAAACGCTTTCTCGTACTCGAGATCCTCATCCTCCAGCTCTTTTTTATCGGAATAGTCCTCGGACTTGTCATTAATCAGGAACTCTAGGTCTGAGAGCTTCTTCGACACCTCCTCCTCCAGAGCGTCTTTAATCGATTCCATCGCGTTGTCGTCGTAGCTTTGTACGTATCTCCCGATCTGAGGTTGACGCCTGGTTCGAGACAGCCTCTCGTCGATTCCATCGAAAGTCAGTGGATTCTTGCGCGGACTGCTTCGGACTGCGTCGAAGTTCTCCTCGTAGGTTTCTTCGTTCGTTAAAGAGTCATATTCGTTGTGAGAGTTGGAATTGTAGAATCTCGGCTTGTAGAGCTGAGAATCGGTTTCTCTGAGCTGTCCCTTGTACGGCGATCGGAGATATTCATTATTGCGAAGAGTGTCGGGGAAATATTGATTTCGCGTGCCAGGAGGATAATAGAGCTCGTTGGCGAATTGGCTGTTGAACTTGTCGTTATTTGGTGTGAATTTCACTATGGCTATCGTGGGCATCTTCAAAAACGAAGTTGCATCGTTACGTTGGGACGTGAATTTTGAAACGAGAATGGGAGGTAATTTTTGAAATAAAATTTCATTGCAGCTTCGTGTTAAATACGCTTTGTGCATACGGTCAACTGCGAGATTTTTATTATAAAACTGATTTTTTTCTTTCGTCGATTTGTTTAAAGAAGATCGAAATTTTAAAAATTTATAAAACAGAATACTCACTAACACAACACAAAGCATTGTTAATTACGATAGCGTGATGAACTTACTCTGGCCTGATCGATTTCATTTTTGTTTTCGAAATGCGTACGTTGCTTCAAATGTTGACAGAGTCGAAGATCATAGTTTTCTCTAAACGATATAAAAATTATATTTTAACATTCCAAAGAAAGAAAAAAGAAAGTGGTACGATATAATATTGTAAAATTTATGTAACACTTTTCTTTGACCTTC
>KQ435922.1:4611929-4627540 GCA_001276565.1 Melipona quadrifasciata | reverse complement strand
ATTTATAAATTTTGTAAATATTCACAGAATGTTTCTAAAATATTCAATTGGATTCTTTGCAAAAAACATGCCTTTTAATAGTTACTTTAATAGCTACTTTTTTAAATAGCTCTTTTTGATATTAATAACTATTCCTTATACATATTATCTTATATATTAATAATGTAAAGTACCTGTGGCGTAAGTTATACAAGGTCATTTGCATGATACATTGTGTGTAGGGATGGGACCATTTGTATTCATCTACTTGCAGCCTCTCTAATTGCAGTCTTAGCAACTCCAATTCGTCGACGTTGAAATTATATCTGAAGAAAGGAAAAAATATTAATTAAAAATTTTTTAATTAGTTTAAAATAGTTTTGCAATAGTTGACACAATATTAACTGTTTCACTTGGATATTTGAACATATTTTATTTCTGTAGAATGTGAAGTATCGTTTAAGTAGTATAACTGGTTTCTGGCCAGACACTAAAGGAAAACTATTTACTATTGCCATAAAAGATAGTATCAATTACCTTTTTTTTTTTTGTATTAAGATAAAATGTCCTAAATTATTTATCAAGAAACACAGAGTGTTCCAATTTTTGATTAATCGAACTTTGTTAGAATATTTCATGAATATAAATGAAACAACAGAATCAAAAAGTGGAGTAACTGTTTAAAATGGATGTAAGTACAAAATGTTCAGTGAAATAGCCGATTTTATTTGAATTAAAAGAAATAAATTCCTTCATTTTCGTACAATAAATCATAGTTTATTGGAACAGATTGACGCTGTAAAAAAGATACTCACGTTTAGAAAAAAAAAACATAAGTAAGAGAAATATTCGTTTAATCAAAATTTCCTAATTTTTTATCGATACATCTTCCTAATCTTTTTTCTCGAAACCACCTTTTTCGCAAGAAGATTTATTATTTGTGAATACTCACTGATAATAGTCTTCGTCGTTTAGATCCGTGTATAATGGTAAACATCTGCCAAACGCAAGGTCTGTAATATTAGAAGTGGACAATCAAAATTTATTTGTGTGAAATGTTGCTGACTGCGAAAAGACGAATATATTCCTTTGTTCGATTGATAATTACCATTGTAACACGTTTCCGTTCGTGGATCACAGAGGCTCTCGCTGAACAGGCACCCTGAAACAAATTACATTTACATGTATCAATAGAAGACTAATGAAGTTTCGATTAACAAGCTTTTCTTTTAACACACTGTATTGGTCGAAATTGCAATTATCTTTCTGCAATCAATTCAAATTAAAGATGTAGTACAAATGCAATACTTATAAAAAGAAAAAACAATAAAATATATATACTTATAAAATAGAAATATAATACTTATAAAAGAGTATTATATGGCTGCGCAATATGTAACTATTTTAAGAAGCATTTCAATATTGCTCAAATAGGAGAAAAAGTGAAAATTTCCTCCGGTGATAAGATCTGATTGCTCCTCGACTTCTGGAACAGGTAATATGGAACAGACGAGTGGCGTCTGTTCATTTCCCCTGACCTTCGTTTTAGAATTGAGCTCTTTTGAAAATATTACCGTGTCGAATATGTATCTCGATTCTACGTTTCGTATTTCACGAAAGCTTGATCGAGGAATCACGTTAATTTTTTCCAACAATTATATTTCATACAATAAAATTGATTCTGTTACAATGAAATTCAATTATTATTATGACAAATAATTGCTTGCTACTTTTAGAAATAGGATAAACCCGCCTCCCCTAACACGAGATCCCAGATTATCTTCGTGGGAAACTATCGAACGTAATCGCGATAGTTGTTTGTTCACGACTAAACGTTTATCAGTTGTATGTTAGCGTTAGAAACTGTTGAACACCTCGAGGAAACACATATTAAATGAAAATTGCATCGTAAAAAGTTTTTAGAAGATTCTCACTTAATTGTAAATACCTATGTATTGATGAGAGATTATTGTGTTTGATCATTTTTTAAACTCTACTGTTATATAGCGCAGGCAGTAAAGTTTAAGATTTACTGATAAAATAATGAAGAGTTGATCTTTAAATTATTGAATAGTTATCATTATAGTTTATCATTCCTTAATATGAGACAGATCTCACAAGATATAAAACATTTAATTACTTAATTCACTTTTTCAGATGGATTTCGCTAAAACAAACGAGAAGAACAAGATAAAGATCGGATGGTACTGGTATTTGAGAACACAACAATTCGAGAATTGATGAAAGTGATGAATACTATTTAGATGACCATGAAGCGACCATGAAGAAAATTACGACGCGCAATATTTGTTTCGCACAAATATCTCTATTCTTCTGATGTACACAGTGAAAAATGAGCTCACTGCACAAAATATTACGAATGTGACGAGTTCACGAAGATTGCTAGGCTGAGATGAGATAGATTTTGTATGCTCAATGTGCGAAAAAAAGAAAAAAATTCAAAAAAATAATAAGCTTCAGAAAAAAAAAGTAACGTTTCACATTAGAAATCTTTTCTCTATTTGCGAATTTTGAGGTAATAATTTTTAATCTAGTATGAAGACACTGATCTTCTTTTCCGATAGATTGTGAAAGAAGAGATATCATTTCCTTTAAGGCGTGTAAAATAGTTTATGAAAAGTGTTTTTAACCCGTACTAGGCTCTTTCATAATTCAGCCATAAGCATTGAACGGATCAGCCAAGAATTGACAACGAACAAACCTGCATCAAACAACGAGTCGAATTAAGAAGAAAGGGACTAGGAGGCAAAGATTTTAAGGACAAGGGAGTGGAATAGAAGAGAGAAAGGAAACGAGGGATAGACGAAGAATAGGATTGGAGGGTCGTACTCTCGTGGATGGAAACGGATCCAGGGCAGAGAAGAGGAAGCAAAGGCGGTGCGGTGGTTGCGTGGGATGTATGGTTCGATAATCATGAATGCCTCGTGGGCGAAAATCGAACACTGTCTCCTTTTCTTTTCCTCTTTTTCTTTTTTCTCTCTCTCCAGTCCAGCCTTGTGCTGAAGGAGCAGCGAATTTTCAAGGTCATGAGCAAATAAGCCTATCTACAGCTTATACTCGATCAGACAGACGGTGTGCGAGTGTCGCACGCGATGAAAAAGTATCTGATGGAAAATCGATGGCGACTGAGCTTAATGAACAAAGCTATTGGATGGAGAAAAGAGGTGTCAAAAATACTGTTGAGACGAGAAAATTCTATTAGTAATTCCCCCCTTTTTTTGGACTGAGGTAGGATTTTTAGAAATTGGATTTTCATTCCTCCTTATTTTTTACATTTTTTTTATTTGTTCTCTACTTGTGAGAAGAATTGTATTTATCTGTTACTCTTTTTATATTCGGCGAAAGGAAAAGGAAATTTATTAAATATTAAATATTATAGTTAAAAATCCGATTAATTATAAAATATTTTTTTGTCGATATTACAAGATTTTTTTTGTAATAGTATATTAATCTAAAATTATATTTTGCGTGCGTAAAATAAAGTCTAAGTCTCTACTACGATAATGTAACAACGGAAATAAGAAGAAAAAAAAATTGAAAAATGTCGAAAAACATTAAGCTCATAATGAATTATTGCGCGAAATATAATTAACATTACTAAAAATCTTTATTAATAGAATTTTTTTTTTGCAGAAGATATTGAAATATTATTCAATTCTGATCGATTTCAGAAAAATATCCGAAGGACTTCATCGTTCATCATCGTTGAAGGGAAAAATGAAATCTTCTCAGAACTATCGATCACGTTGCAATAAAAGGACAAAATAAAAATACCAGAGTTTTTCTAAACGAGAGAACTGTGAGGTAAGGGAATCAAGAATTTCATTTATTCTCTTTGCGCTTTCAACCCTCCCTCTTGCGTTTTAACACATAATGTCACTCTCTTCTTTTTTTTAGTATAATAGAAAAAGAAAATTTGGCATATATTGTAATATTATAATGGCATTATAATGTATTATATAATAGAAATAAAGTTTATCCTTTATAAAGGATAAATAATATATAATTTAAAAATATTGGTCACAAATTATGTTTAATTCTACGAAAAGATCATTCATCATTACTTTTTGAGTATGTTCTACGTCAGAAACGTTCATTATTGTTTTATAAAATTTTGCATCGGTAACATTCATTGTTTTCCATAAATTCTGGATCAAACATACTCCTTAAAAGTTATTTTAAAAGTATTATGTAATTCTACGTAACTTCAATGATCACACACACACACATTTTCAGATAACCACTGAACCAGAATTAAGAGGCTATCACAAGAAGCAGTTTCACTTGTTGCTCATTCCAAAGGCATTCAAGGATCTATAAAGTGATTCTCAAACTATTCCCCAGAGAAAAACTCTGGTGGAATAATCGTGGAGATCTTTGATACTTACCGACATCACCATCACCCAGAATTACGTGATGGAGGATGAAGAGCACCAACAGCTCCGAGCTTCCTCGCAACCACCGTTTACGACCCATAGATCTTCCTATAATTACGTATATTCAATTTAGTTTCTTATTCAAAACCAAACAGATATCTCTCTTTCTATCTTTTTTTTCCATTTAATCTCAACCTTATAGTACAATAGCATTTTTTTTTTTTTTTTTTTTTTTTTTTTTTTTTTTTTTTTTTTTTTTTTGTGAAAGAAGAAAAACAAAAGTATCTTGAACAGAAATGAAGATAAATTAGAGTAAGCTAATTACTGTTTCTTTAAAGTTCATAGTCGGTGGCATATTCATTTTCATTAAGCTCGCTTTGATGTTTTATTCGATTAATGAAAGAACATGGATCTTCATTTTTAATGAGATAAAACGGAGTAAAAGAAGAAAGAGAGAGCGAGCTAGAAAATATGTGAAAGATTGCGGTCAACATGTAGAAATGAAGTACAGGTGCGTCGATAATTATACGGTTCATTTTTTGGTTTCAATATCTTTTCAATATTTATATCCAATATAGATATTTATAGATTCTAATTGTTTCTAACTATTGTTATTAATTAATGATATCATTAACGAATTTAAAAGCACCATCAAATTTGAAAGAGTTTCTATCAAAAGATTCTTATTCTTTGACATACTTCCTGTGTACAATATAACATCTTTCAGTATAATAAATAATTATATTTATAACAATTGTAAACAATTCGACACAAATATCTATTTAAATTATTCAATTAAAGTATATCAAAATACAATCAGAAACTGTTCACTTGCGAAATTTCAATTCCACAATGGAAAATAACTCGCGATATGTATTACACTGTGAAAAAGTGTACAAGCTGTTTGGCTCGCGGTACGTGAGTTACATGGCAACTTGTTGGAGTAACCGAGTTGTCCATCAGGTCAGAAACTGTTTTGTCGAATGCAAGAGCTTCGTTAAAATCTTTCAAAAGGAATAAAATTACTGTATTAATCTAATTTCAACTGTCGGAATAACGAATATTCGTTATGAATAGCTTCATAAAGGGTGCGGTATACCTTTGCGTAACGACATAAGCGTATCGTTTACGCAATCACGGTGTAGGGCCCCATAGTCAAATGATACCAATGCGAGAGCAAAGCAAATGATAGCAGAGAAAATAGCTTACTTAAAATCCGGAGTTTAAACTCGACCAATGTATCTCTAATTACTCCAATCTCAATTACCATTCAATAAAAACAGCTGTTTGTTCTCTCTCTTTTCAACAATCATTCTCTTCTGTCTCACCAATTTCTACCTTTTATCATGCAAGTTAAAAGTGGATAAATTAATATACTTAAACGCACATTTAATCTGATTTCTAACAACTAGAGTGTCTGCGTTCTGTTCTAATTCAGTTCAAGCAAGTGATAAAATTCTGTGAACTACCGACCACGTCTTCAGTTATACAGTCGAAGCATCAGGTTGTAGTCACGTTCCCTCCCCCTCCGTTTCCTGCCATACTCCTCCGTAACAGCGAGAAACGTGTCTCTCCGTCGGCTTACCTGGGCGTGACACCTGGTTACTTTCTCTTCTTAAGTTCAATACATCCTTGACGAGGATCCTTCGACCTTTGATGGTGTGTACTGGCGTACGTCGAGGAGAGGAGAACCGATGCGATCGACTCGTTCGACTCGGAATAGAAATTATCGACAATAGACCATCTCCTACCCTGCGTGCCCTGTTGTGCCGCAGCAGTGCCACCGACTGAGTACTCTTCCACAAAGAACGAGCGCAAGCAGGGCATGCGTTGACCACGGAAATCGATTGCAACGCGCACATGCCGGCTGGCAAACGATCAAGGATGTGAATAGTGATGGGACCAATACCCTCGCGATACCTGGACCTTGAAAACGACGATTTCACAGTACATCGGATGCTTCCTGATACATGGATTATCGCGTTACAGCGACGCGTTCGAATGGGCGTGGAAAATCGATCTGGATTGCGTGTGTGATTACACTGAAAATAAATTTGCAATACGTGAATGACAAAGTGTAACGAGATGGAATATCTTTATCAATACTAATTAAGAGAAAAGAACTTAATTTGGATGAAATAATGAGAATTGGATGTGTCTGGAAAATTCGTCAAATAGAAATTAATGTCTACAAAGGGGACAATAATTTTTAGCATTGTCTTTTTATGCAAGTGTTAATAAAAAAAATACAATTTTGTACATCACTTGCCAAATAAAATCGTAATGATTTTTAAATTAATTATTTTATATATTAACTATTTCTATATTAATTAGAAATAGTTTTATTTGATACAAAATAAAGTTATGATTTCATCTGCAAATAGTTCAAATGTCGAACAAATTAGAATTTAAAAATAGCTCTTATCTAATCTATCTGATAATTAGACACGCAAACTACGCAAATTTCTATAGATAAGTTAGCAAAAATTGATCGTACTTACAATTAGAATTTATTTTATCGCGTATGTTTGCGAAATTAATTTCAAATGTATAAAAATAAGATTTGTTTCGTAGTAAGTGGTAAATATATAAGGTCGTTCCCATCGCTAAAAGGGGGCAAGAAAGAAGCAGAGAGGGAAAGAAATAACACCTTCAACAATAACAGAGAAACAGCTGGAGCTTTTTGTACAGCCCGTTATCAGGCCGATATTATTGCACGCCCTATCTCGAATGGCTCAAGAACTTTTAGCGAAATTTCGATTTAAAAAAAATTTTGCATCAGATAATGTCGAATGTTGTTGCACGGAGTGTATTCATGAGCCGACAAAACGCCTGCGCATTTTCCATTCTATTTCTGCATTCTCCGTCTCTTTTATCGCTGAGCACCTGTTGTTCACAAACTGCGTTCCCCCTTTGAAATGATCGGACTTGGTTTCTTCCACACAGATCATTCTTCGATGAAACTGTTACATAATTATGGAATGAAATAAAAATGAAACTATCGATTGTTACATAAATATAAATTATACCAACTCATTGTTCCTTCTTCCCGCAATATCTTGGATTTTGTTAGATTTTCTTGTAATGATTTGATGTAATTTTAATTCAACATACATTGAAAATTTTTAATTATTGTAATTTAGAAACGTTAATTATTGTTAATATAATAATGAACATTTTTTTTTTATTATTATTATAATATTAATGAGTATTATTTTTAATGTAATTTTTAGTATGACAATGATCTTCGAAAAAAGAATTGTTGTATTCCTGTTATCTGCGACAATTTCATTAAAGTATCGATTGGAAAGGGAAACTAAGTTCTAAATCGTAAGAAGTAATGAGTTTTTTCTATTCGTTCTTTTCTCTTATTGAGAAGACAAAGACGAAAGTAGAATACTCTGTGATGTATCAGACAGTCGATTTGTCTTAACGTCCTGACGTTTTATCTTCTCTCATTAATCAGTTGATTTTCAAAACGTTGATTTTCTAAAACAGAAAAATGTATTGAATATGTTAAAAATCCATTTTCATGTCAAATTTATTACATCAAAGAAAATCATTAAGGTATTGAGCGTCACTTTCACTCGTGTGTGATTAGTTAAAACTATATGATCTGTTAAGTAATTGAAATATTCTCGTTACTTTTGAGTGAAAATAATTCTCATTATTATAACAAAAATAATAATGGAAGTAACAAAAATTAAATCAATGTAACAAAGTATTTAACAATAGGATAAATAAAAAATTGCATTTTTTTGTAACTTCATTGTGCATTGTTATTACTACCAGTCTGATAAAATATGATAAATAGAGCAAGACTGATACCACTAGCAATTTATATCTGTTCTGTTTTTCAATTAAAATTTTTTTCTTTGTCTTTAAACTTTGACAACGTTGTTTATCATTCTTCGACAACGTTGTTTAATATATTAAGAAACATTATGCGTACTCGATTAAAGTTGGTTGTTCAAGTAACGTCGTCAAGTTGTTCGTTAGTCGTCGGATCTTTCAGTTGCATTCAATGTTGCATCAACGAAGCTTAAATTAAAAACTGCTAAAAATTAAAGTAACAAACTAAATTAAAAATATAGAAATGTCAAATTAATTATATTTCAACACGGTTCTGAAAATACCTTTCGAAATTTGTTAGAAATATCGCACGTGTGGCGCAGGCAAATAAATTGATAAAAAAAATTCATCTCTCGATAATGCGAGGAACAATAGTGTCCAAAAGAGGTTATCGATTGTGTCGATGTATCGATTTGTAAATGATGTTTCGAGTATATCGATCATTGACGTCGATAGTGTCCAGTTTAAAATGTAGTGTACACGTGTAGTTCCTTCAGTTCCTAATTCGTAGAAAAAATAAAGAAAAATAAAGAATCGTATTAGAACTACGATGGCCAGTGCAACTATAAATAACAGTGCTCCACAAGTGCAAATAAAATTTCTTACCAAACAAGAACAGTGAGTATCCATTTTGACTATCTCTTATAAGCTGCTTTAAGAGGTTAATTCATTTTGTTGTCACAGATATGACACTGATCTCATGCTTTGTATAATTTGCAACAGTTTTGTTATTTACATAATCGTGATATCTAATCATGATGAATAAATTTTTTTTAATTTCAGGTATGCTGTTCCAGATTTTCCATTATCAGTGCATACATCCATCGTACCCAATGAATTAAACACCCTTGTGAATGAACTTTTGAAAGGTAGTGCACGACTCGTTTCTAAATGTGCAGATGTTGAGCCAATGAAATATCCTGTTTGCTAATGTGGTTTGATTCCAGAGTCAACTGATGTAAAAAATAACATAGAATTTGATTTCTTAGTGTGCTCACAATTTCTGCGTACTTCGTTAAACGAACATATACTAGAGAGAAATATTTCTACAGAGGAAATTATAATCGTTGAGTATGTTGAAAAATACCCACCACCAGAGCCTCAGGATTGTCTTATACATGATGATTGGGTTTCTGCTGTTGCTGTTCGTGAAAAATGGTTATTTCCTTCATTATTATTTATTATTAAAATTGTAAAGTTATTTTCAAAGGTGTAATTTAACAGGATCTTAACTGGCTGTTATGACAATACATTACACATATGGACATCTAAAGGGAAACATCATCTGGTAATTCCTGGACATACTTCACCTATTAAAGCAGTAGTATGGATTTCCTTGACCAGTGACATGGCCACTTTTGTTAGGTATAATCTAAAGAAGTTGAATTAAATGATCTGTCAAATCTTACAGTCATTTGCAATTTACAGCGCCTCTCAAGATCAGACAGCTATAATATGGGATTGGAACATTATAAAGAATTCAGTAGATTGTATTCATGTATGCAGAGGACATGAACGTGGACTAGAAGCTGTTAATGTTAATTATGACAAGACAGTGATGGCAACTGGAGGATGGGACACAATGCTTAAAATCTGGTCTACAGGTAAATATTTTATCTTACAAGGAAAAGCAGATTGTTAATGAAAAATTGTTTCACTGTCATTTATACTTCAGCGAATCACGATGAAAATGAAAACGGTGAATCTGCTTCAAAAAGGTTGAAATCAGAACATGGTAAAACAAGGGTAAATAAAATAAATGAATGCAAGAATGTTTTTTTTTAATAAAAAAATAATTTATTGCAATATATATTATTATATTATAAAGATACCTAAAAGAACGATGAAAGGTCACAAAGAAGCCATCAGTGGTATAGTATGGTCGGATAAAACAGAAATTATAACGTCATCATGGGATCATACAATCAAAATATGGGATTCAGAACTAGGAGGAATCAAACACGAACTAGCTGGGAACAAGAGTTTCTTTGACCTCGATTATTCAACATTAAATCGCACTGTCATTACCGCATCAGCTGATAGGCATATCAGATTATACGACCCAAGATCTACAGGTTTCAATTGAAATCACTTTTTTTTTTTATAAATTTCTAGTCATTGTTACATTAAAATAATTTCTTCTTTAGAGGGAACACTTGTGAAAACAATATTTACGTCCCACACACAATGGGTACAATCTGTACGATGGTCGCCAGTGGACGAAAATCTTTTCATTTCAGGAGCATATGATAACGAGATGAAGCTTTGGGATACCAGAAGGTATGATAATCTTCAATTTCACTTAGGCATATTTGTAATGTAAATATGTTTAAGACAAAAAGTCTGTTTCATCTTACAGTCCTAAAGCGCCACTATTTGATCTTTCCGGGCATGAAGATAAAGTATTGTGTTGCAATTGGTCGAATCCCAAATTTATGGTGTCCGGAGGTGCGGATAATACCGTAAGAATATTTAAATCGAAACATATTGTTCGTTAATAACGAATCGTTACGAAATTTTTACACGTATTAGAAAAATGAAATATTGTGCATAATGCAAATTAATAACAGTAAGGTTTTTTTATCATCTGAATATTTATTACATTCTAAATAAATGTAATCATCTAAAAGAAATCGAGATGTATTGTCATCGTGAAACATACTAAATCACAAAATCATGCACTCATTGTCAGTGTAAAATAATCAAAAAATATCGAATCGAATTCTGAACTGCAACTCAAAACTACGTGTATGCAAATCAAGATGATGTACATGAAGCAAGCACAAAATATTTTCGTACAAATAAATATATTTAACAAAATCAAAGAGAAAAAAAAATGCGACTTTAATGGAAAAAGTATTTTGCATGGCCTAAAAAAAAGCTCTCAACGTCAAATCAAAATTCGCATTCCTTTTATTTCAATGAGTTCTTTTTCGTGTTCGCTTTCCTTTTTTTTCTTTTTAATTTTACTCTTGTATTTTACATCATTATAAAACCACCATTTAATTGACAAAAGAGGAGATCTAGTAATCGTTCTCATACATTGCCAACAAATCTTTTTATCTTCACCTTTACGTTTTTAAGAATTTCAATCATCTTTATTGCGCACAAATTAAAACCATTTACTCAAAATAATACAAATCGCATCAGCGTGTAAGGTTGTTAAAAGTACTAAGAAAAAGACTCGTTACGTCCTACCGTACCAAAAAATTGAATGTGACATATTAATTCTTCGCAGAAAACAATTCTATCGTCGATTAATATACAGGCGGACGCTGGATGTATCATTACACAATTAATTAGGATAATGTGGGGGGCTTATTGTTTTAACATTACTTACAAAGGACAAATGTTCAGTCTATTGCACATGCTGTAATTACTACACATTAGTAGATACTATAATTTCGTTTCACCGATTGTTCGATTGAGAAGAACGTGATATTTTTTTTTTTTTTTGGATTTTCTTCTTTTTTTGTTTTCTCTTTCTTCTTCTTTGTTTTTTTTTAAATTCGTTAAGCTCACTCTTTCAGTCCTGGAAAATACCAAAAATCGGTCTCAGGATATAATATTAAAAAAGGCATATACAATAGTCGCTATTTAACTCGATAGAAGGCATATCTCTCTCTTTTTTTTTAGTATTGGAATACGTATAAATACAGTCACTGATTTTGTACGAGAGTAAGTTTATTTTACAGACTTTACATTTCGTTTGTTCGTTTCTCACAGAAAATGTTCATTCATTTTTTGACACAAGAAAGAAAAAACGAAGGTAAACGAAAATAAATCTGTATGTGTTTCTTATGAAACTCAATGCGGACAAAAAGAGAAGTAATAATGGGGAAAACGTCTGAGAAGAAATAATGAGTTACAATTTGGGGATTCACTCTGTTTAAAGTCTGTGTTGAGGACCATTCCACAATTGGCGGCCTGCTATTAGAGAAAACTCAGGAAAGGAAAAGAAAATCATTCGAATAAATCCCCAAAACAGATCGTTTATTGATCAAAAATAAGGGATGATAATTAAGAATTTGATTCTTTCACTTTGAATATACCAAACCATACTTGTAAGTAACTCTAAAAACTGTTCAAGTGCACGCTCCGCATACAAAGTGTAAGAAGTGTGTGACGTTCAGAGCGTGCACACGCAGTGTGCAGTTTACAGTAACAGTGTGTCTCTGCAGTCTGTGTCGTGTCATAGGCAGATGGTTATTCTTATTTTTTTTCTTCTTTTCCTCTTTTTTTTTAAAGTACGCATTATAAATTATGCATACAACCTACACACCACATATTCGCCTCGCACTTTCTCTCTCTCTTTCTCTCTTTCTCTCTCTCTCTCTCTCTCTCTCTCTCTCTCCCGTTCTCACATGTTTTCTTAATCTTTTGTATTCACTACTTATATCTCACGTCTCTCTCTCTCTCGCGCGCGCGCGCTCTCTCTTTCTCTCTTTTTGTTTTCTGTTTGCATTTTTTCGTTTGTTCCGTTTTTCTCCTCTTTTTTTCGTATTTTTTTCCTTTTTTAGAAGTTCCTATCTATATTACCCCCACATTATCTCACACAAAGACTAGCTTTTTTAAACGATCCAAAATAAACTAAGGGCACTTTTAGTGGCGTATGCCCTGTGTTCTTATTCGAGTTTCATGAAAAATCTAATTCTGACCGTTGTTAAACTTTGTTGTTGTTCTTATTACTTCTTCATCTTCGTCTTCTTCTTCTTTTTTTTCATCATTTTATTACAGCACCTATCGACTTCTAAGAGTCCCTATTTCTTAACTAACTATGACACACTTGCCTTAATCTAAAAATTTCATTACGTGCTATGCCTCGCCATCTTAAAAGTATCCGAAAATCTAATGTGTGTGTGTGTGTGTGTGTGTGTGTGTGTGTGTTTGTGTGTGTGTGTGTGTGTATGTGTGTGTTCATTTTTTACTTCTTTTTTTAACCTTTTCCCTTCTCGGTTATTCAATCCTTATTTACGAATGAATGCGACCGTCTAACTTAATGCCTCAACATCGTGTTTCGTTTCTTTCCTTTCTCTCCCTGTCACTTTCACTCCCTCTTTCGCTCGTTCTGAAATTTACGAAATTTTTAACTTTCACGTGTATCTTCATTGGTCGCACACCACATAACAATTAATCATATCGTGGAGACAAGAAACAAAAACAGAAATAAGCGAATCTAGTATTGGTAATTTTTTTTTTCTTCTTTTTTCTTTTTTCGATAATTACACATGTCGTATCCTCGTCTTACACAAACGGAAGATTCGTACACGATGAAGAATACGACGAAGGGAGTTAGATTAAAAAATGAGAAGTGCGGAAAGATTATGGAGAACAAACCAGGAGGAGGAAAAGTTAAAAAAAGAAAAAAAAGGGATAGAAGACAATGGAGCATAGGGGCAAATGGAAAAATGTTCGTGTCTCTCTCTCGTTATAGCTAAAAAAAAACCTATCTCGCTTAACAATCGTAAAACAATGACTTAAAACCTCAATGAACATAAGGACTGTACAAGTCGAAGTACAATGACGCGCGTCACATTGTCGGAGCATCATCAGAGTCTCAACTCGGACTCGCGTATTTCTTATTTATTTATTTTTTTTTCCCTTAAATCGCTTAAGCCGACGTTCGACTAACATTACATTACTTATTTTTTTTTTTTTTTTTTTTGTTTCGTTACTTAAAAACATCCTACAGTTTTTTTCCTTTTTATTCTCATCTTTCTACATCAGCCTACGACTACTAGTTGTGAATCTATTCTAAAAAGAGGCTACGCTAGAAATTCTAGAGAAAGCTTACGGAAAGCAGCATTGCTTGGAAACGTCGCGTTTCCAGAGAAGAGATTGGTTTTTTTTTCTTTTTTATCTCGTAAACCACGCCCGGCCAGCCCAAGCACCCGACCCGCGGTGCGCAGCAAGCAGTCCTTACTATTTATATTACAGTAGATAATATGTGTAGAATAATATATATTTATTATTAATATGAATAGCCAGTCAGTCTTGACGGGTGCGAAGTGCATAGGCTGAACGGTGCCTCGCCTGATGTGTGTTTTCCTTTTTTTTCTTTTTTTTTTTTGGATTTTTTTTAACGAGGGGAGGCAGTTGTGTATATATATATATATTTATATATATATATATATATCCTAACTATCAGCTAACTATCTATCTAAATTTAATTACTTAATCGATTATTTCCTATATCCAAAAATGGTACCTATCCTATATATTCATAGTCAACACTAACTACACATCTTGCAGTGTCCTTCTTCTTCGCATGTTCTATACAATATATTTCGACGCATTCGCTCTCGCCTTCTCTCATCGTTCATTCTTACTTTCTCTATTTATATTTCACGTTCCATCTTTTCTTTCTCCCTCCCTTTTGTCACTCAATTTCTTCTTTTCTTTTCTTTTTTGTTTACTTTTTCTTTTCATATACACCGTCTTGCTTCAAATAAAGAACGCTCGCTCACGTACTTTCATTCACCTTCTAATTATAATTTTCCACGTTCTTTCGCTCGTTGTCTCTTGCATTCATTGATCTTCCTCGCTCTCTCTTTTTCTCCTCTCTGCCCGCCCTCCGAGTGCGGCTCCGTATCTGCGGGAGCTGGCGTTTATGTCGGCCGAACCATCGTTCTCCCGCTCTCCCGGTCAGCACTACAAAAAATGCTGCTCTTTTTTTTTGTTTTGGTCGTCACAATAATAATTAGTTATTTAGTACAAGTCTATTAGTAAAATTCTTCAAAATTCACTATTTAATCACATGTGATTTTTGTTGTCAGTCGTAGTGACAATCGCTTGTGCAACAATTTACACACTCTCGCAAATAGGTTTTCCCTTTCGCCTCTTTCTTTCGTTCTTTTGCTCTCTTATTCTTTTTTTTTTTCTTTCTTCTTTAATCTCCCTTAATGCATGGACTCAAATCGAGTAATAATCGGTTTCTTAAAAAATAGCTCATACCACTTTTTTCATCTTTTATCTCTTGTCATCAAATCGTGATGTACCAAAATAAACTAAATATATTATTTACTTCAAGTCTCAACAGTGTAAAAATCTTTCATACTTTAGATGACATCAATAATAGTAATCATTAATTATAATAATACAGCATATTATTGTAATATTATAATAATAGCTACGATCGCCTCTCTCTAACTCTATCTAACTACCTGCCCGCCACTTCGAGCCCAGAGCTCTTAATATTTGGTAGAAAGCTTTCTAATCGTTCCTCGATTCGATCTAAGAAGTCAGACAATGTGAAAAACTGTGCCGGATGTAAAAACGGGCTTAGAGGAACGCAGGAGAGGAGGGTGTTCTTTTCTTTTTTTTCTTAGATCTTTGTGTTTCTCTCTCTCTCTCTCTCTCTCTCTCTCTCTCTCTCTCTCTAAA
>KQ435922.1:4572989-4598532 GCA_001276565.1 Melipona quadrifasciata | reverse complement strand
TATAATTATATATTCAAGAATTTATAATCTATGCTTTGCAAAGAAGGATATTTTAAAATCAATGGAAGCATGCGAGATCGTTCATGGATAGAGCAAAAATAAAAGGGAAAGGCATACGAGAATCGGTGATTCTTTTTTCTTATCAAAGAGGCGTAACTTTACGAGGTTACTGATAAATGATAATTGTGGGGATTTTTTATCGAGTTATCCAGTATACGTGAAACTACAACTCTCGTAATTACTTTCTAAAATACTTTTTTCACCTTATGCCAACACTTTTCCAATTCTGTAACTAATTAATCAAAAAGATATAAAAAAAACGTACAGTGTAGTAGGCTTACAGTACGTACTAGGTTTACAAAGTACAACAGGATATAAATTTACAAGAGAATAAAAAGTTAATTTTTTGAAGTCATTTTTTCTTTATAAAAATTTATCACGCTATTAGCTACCTATTTAGAACTGATTTAAAAGAATGTTTTTGTTCCTTAGAATGTACTTTCTTATATTACTTTAGATTAGACTCTTTAAATAAAATAGAATTGAACAGATAATAAATAACTTAAATAGATTAATTTACTATAATTTAAGATTACTTATTTTATTTTCTAATTCATAATATAATCTGATATTTTTGGAAATCTCAACATTTGTACATATGTTTCCCCACTTTCTATCAAAAAGTCAACAATGTTTTGAAACATAGTCATACATAAAGTTGACGTAAGCAAGTGATAGATTTACAAAAGAACATTGAATTTCGTGTTATAATGAACAGTTATATGTATCCGTCACATTTGAAAGCTTATATAGTAAAATAGTATGCTGGTGTTCTAAAAAAAAATTCAGGAATCTACTTGGAACAATATAAAATAATGAAGTAACTTCAAAGTAATTAGACTTTTCATCATGTTTCATTATAATCTTTCATTTTTAAAACGAAGCGAATAGAGCATATTTTTGCAAAACAAATTACACTGCAAGATGAGTCAATGACCAAATCACACAGAATATGGCACATCCGAATTTTCTTTTATGTTAATACGTCTCAAAGCAAGTTCTGTAAGAGGAATCAGGATGTCCCACATACCATGCCAGGGCAAACAGCGTCAGTTGTAAGATGAATGTTACGCTCTATTAGCAAACGGATTTGCATTCCATAAAAACGATGAAATTTCTTCCGAAGATCTACTGATTGCTATAGAATGTAACTAATTAGATATTTTTGAAAACATCCAAAATAATTATCTAATCGTCATCATTTTCCGTGAATGATATTCACAAAGATTAATTAATTTTTTCGTTATTTTTGACGCGTTTATATTCTCTAAAATTTTGGAAAAAATTTACAGATAAATTATAAATAAATAACTATTATAAATAAATAAAGCGCCAGACAAATTTCTATAGATTTTTATCAATAAATTCCTATAGATTTTTTTTTTTTAAATCACATTACTGATGAATGATTCATCAATTAAACCAATTGCTCATTACTTTTGTAAAATATCTTGAGGACTGTTTTGACATGTAACAATCAATATGCACGAGTTACCTGAAGCAACAAATTTGCCATAAAGGAGAGTTATAGAAGCGTGCTGATAAAGTTTACCAACTTGCTTTAATCTCGTTTACTGTTTCATGGCCAAAATACATGTAGCCAGTGAACACGGTAACAGATATAAACCGCACAGGTACTCTACTCTCGCAGTAGCGGGCAGTGTCCACTTCTCGGTTTCAAACACGCCATTAACTCCATCTAGAAATTCATTTTTCCTATATCAACTTTACATTTCGCGGCACGCTCAACTAGTTGCCTGACAGAGTTGCGACAGCGTCGAACCGTTAACTCGTTTGTAAGTCGCAATTTCAAACTGGCAATTTATATGTATATTCAAAAGTAGTAAATTCCAATCCTCTGTACTGGCATAATATGATACTTGGGAAATGCTATACATATATTAAAATTGTCATGTAACTATAATAGCTCTAATATGAAGATTATTATCTATGATATGTTAATAAGATTAAACATACCTCTATATTTAAAATAGGAAAACAAAAATTGAACTTCGAAAATTGCTCGGCGTCTTTCGCTGCTATTCTCGCTTGTTACGCCACTGATTGTTTCACGCGGCGTTGGCGTGCATTGTATTCAGCGAGGATCAATATCCTCGGTGGGCATCATCAAAATCCTTTTTGATCGACTGATCATATTAACGTGTCATCTGCCTAGAATTAGCATTTGTTTCAAACTATTTCAAAAATGCAAATTACAATATTTACATTTCGTGCGCCAAAGTTTCTAGCTTTATGAAAATGAATTTATATAAGAGGTACGAACAATTGGCGGTAAATTAACTGATCTGAATGTTTTATACTAATAATTAATAAATACCAACGATACGAAGGTTCGAAGTAACACATACAAATTCACAATGAACTTTTATCATTTGTAATTGCGAAGAACGAATTGAATCGGTATCCCATTCGCTAAGCATCGACGGATGCGCGTGGATGCGCATACGCATGCGCACACGACCTTAATGGTCAAGAGAAGACGAGAAAAGAAATGAGGTGGGGGGGGATCAGGTAAGAGAGAACCAATCGTCAGGCTCGCTCATCTCTCTACGAAAGAGTTCCTCTTTGCCGGCGCATACCGGACATTCCGTTTCTTCACCTTGAGAAGATACGTATATCACGTACTCACGCAACATGTTGTGACACGCACTGCTATTTCTTTCACATTTTATGGAGAGACATAATCGTCACACATGCACATACATACACGTACGTGACGTGCGCGTGCACAATTTTGTATGTACTATTGAATAGCGTTTTGTATCATAATTATAACTGAATATAGTTCCAAATCAAATGAATGTAAATCAATTAAATCGATTGATGGAAGGGATCAAGAATAAATACTATAGAAACTTGCTAGTCACATATTTCTGGAAACTGGCTCGTTAACTGCCAATCGAGGGCAATTTCAATGATACCAAGCGTGCTGTGGAGAATACAAAGTAGAATTTCACGTCGAAAAAGACAATTACTTTCGGATTGTTGTATCAGCAAGGTCGACTTCGAGGTAAGCGAGCACATAATACATGTTTACCTTCCGATTGTCCATGCTCTTTCCTTACGTGTGTTTCAAGTACAGAACACGTGAAGGTTCGAGTTTAGGTTAGATTTAGAGAAGGTTGCAACGATCTGATTCTCGATTAGAATTTGAAGACTGAGGAAATTGTAAAACTTTGAAAGCTATGATAAAGATGTACAAATAAGTCTATCCACACGCAATATCAAGAGACACGTTCAGGTTTTGCGCATCAAGAGAGAAGAAGCATTCGTGCCGTGTTGTAGTTCATCAACACGAAGAGAACGTACTATTAAAAGTCTTCATTGAAAATATTTTCTCCTCGACATTCACTAATGAAGTCACGTATCGTGACCGATAGGCCGTCGGAGTTACTTTATTGCAAAAGAGCAGCGTTTATTGCGCAGTTTTTTTCTGCGTATACATTTTAGAAATTTTTTAATTTCTTACAACACCTTGTTTAAGATTATTAACACAATAGATGCTTGATAATATCGAAATCTAAATATAGCAAAGGACTCAAGTAAAGATACAGTCGTACCTAATATATTCGGGAGAATAATTACGTGTTGTCTTCGATCGAATGGTCAAAAACTTACCTGGAACAGAAAGAAGAAAACGAGATTAGTGAAATATAAAGTTTATATATTTTATATATGAAAACATTAAGAGTTTTATATATATTGCTGGAAAAATGAAATAAAAGCTCTATAAATACTAATATAACATAGAGATACATATTTAAAAAACATTAATGCGTCTTGTCAAAAAAATTTTTTTAGTAATACATTAATCTAGATTGCGGATGCTTATGAAAATTCAAATATTTTCAAACGCAATTAAAAAAGTAGAACACAGAAATTTGTTTCACTCGTTAAATATTATACAATAATTATTATACTTTAGGCTATACTTTATTTACTTATTATATTCTATGTATTTCTATATATACACTGTGCATTTGTATATTTTTGGATTTTTCAATTTTCTATAAATTTATAAACATCCACAGTTAGTCGACTAATTATTACTATTGGAACAATCTACAGGGCATTCTTGAAACACTATTTGATTTGACATTTTTATATAGGTACAGTGATTAAATTAATAAAAAGTTAGATATAAATATTAAACTTTATAATTTACCTCTAAACCTTTTGGTACGAAAAAATAGTGATATATTAAGATTTTAATAGAAGAAAAAAAGAAACAAAGATAAAGTAAAAAACGATTATTTTCGTCGGCATTTCTCTTATCGATCTCGGCGATTCACGAAACGGAAAGTCAATCTGATAAAAGTGTTATGAGCTATAGACGTAGTGAAAGTTACAAAAGACGTTGTAGTTTATTTGAAATTGTACAGTCAGCAAACGCATGTTAAACCTGATGAACATTGATCATAGTTATCCCTAAACTTAATTCTTTCTCTGTCTAAAAAGAAAAGATCATTCACGCATAATGAACGCTTCACATTTAATTGATTTTTATCAATTTTAATTAAGAAGATGGAAAGAGAAAAAAAATTCTTAACTAATTAAATTCCAATAGCGAGTTCAATCTTATGTAAATCAACTTTCATACGGAATTATCTTTATATTTAAAATATTTATTATAAATTATTTTCTTTC
This sequence comes from Melipona quadrifasciata, assembly GCA_001276565.1. Taxonomy (NCBI): domain Eukaryota; kingdom Metazoa; phylum Arthropoda; class Insecta; order Hymenoptera; family Apidae; genus Melipona; species Melipona quadrifasciata. Next base: position 4,593,804 of record KQ435922.1, on the reverse strand, counting down.
ATGTTTATATTTTTCTTTTTGTTTTAAGATGAGTATTTTCGATACGAATGGAATTTCTTCACAAAGCAAATAATGGAAGAATTAATAAAAATGCGTATCACGAATGATACAAGAAAAAAAGAATCCAATTTTGCAACTACAAAAAAGAAATATAATTACAGACTTTGTTAAATGGTTATAAGCATTTGAAGATCTTCTAATCTATTAAAATCCAATTATACATGTGCTTCTTGTACTATGTATTTATGCAATGCATGCGTCTTACAAAAGAAATTAATAGCACTGGATCAAGAAGTAATTAGAAAGGTAATATTGTATTAATGTGAAACAATAGAAAAAAGTGAATGAAAGTGAAAACTGCTGTTAGTTTTAGATAACAGTAAGAAATGAGTAGTTTGCAAGCAGGATCATAAGAACTTCAAAATGAGTCAGCTGTTGTGAATCATCTTATAATAAGCCTTCCCAATCTCGAATGGAGTACTATATAAAAGAAAGTTACATTCTTTTTTATTTTTGTTCTTTTAACTGACATCTGACAGTTTCAATAATTGTAATATTTGCTAACAAATAAAAAATTATAATTCGTCAGAACTTTATTATAGTCTACAAGAAATAAGATATTGTTTGGAAATACACCTTTTAAACATGTAAATGTTTAAATATATATCCTAATTAATGAATTAACATATTTTTAATAGAAATGCACCATCACTATTATAATTAAACTGTAAAACCAGATTTTTCAGGAATATATATATATATATGAAAAACATGAATTTCACTTGAATGAAAATCAGTATTAGAAGTTGTTCGATTGTCGTATTAAAACGCACAGAAGAAAATATTGAACAGAACGGAGATAGCCGTTTATTTGAAACGAAAAAGCAGTCGGTAAAATACCAAGTTCACTGACTCCGATGACTAATACGAAATTAATTACTCAACTGCTAACGTTTCCTTCCAGATGCCTTAATGGCGCTTCAGCTACGTGGAAACTGTTCAAAATTTACCAAGGTAGAACCGGTAAATCATAAAAATTACCATTTGTTTCCAAGGATATAAGACAGTAGTTTGATTTAAAATAATCTGAAAATTTTTATATTACGTGGTAGTTTTATTGTTTTCAAATTGTAAGTAACAATATCAAAAACAACGATTATCCATTATACATTTATTGTCTGTTAATTTTGACTATAAAAATGAAGCTACATCGAAAGACAAATACCGATTTGACATGAGTAACAGAGAGGAAAGCACACGAATTATGTGAATTTCTCTGCTGCAATTTGCTAATATTATTAATTGTTAGATTATTATATAAGAGAGGTCAGAAAGTTGAATCAATGACAGATAAACAATTAGTTATCTTTACACAGAAAGATTCACAATAGGTACACCGATACAGTTAATGAAATAAAGGATTTCCCAATTACGCAGTTATTTTTAATTATCCCTATCTAAGTTGCAGTCGAGTGACTGACTTATAAATGTGATATTAATATTGACGATCGTAATTAAGTTAATGACATTTTAAATCGGACATAACTTTAAGTGTCCATGAAGTATTAATTGAGATTTACACGGGTTTTAATTGGTTTTGTTAACATTTTATCGTGTACTTCCTAACAATTACTTTTTAGCACCTTACATTGATCTGGAACAGTGTAAATTCATAGTACTGAAGGTTGTTATTGAAATAAATAAAATTTAATCTAGAAATGCAACGCAATATTTCGGTGTTGTGACGTGCATAAAAATTCTAAAATAAACTGTATTTAAAATAATAATATAATAAAGATATACATTATAATACATATAACCCATTTTGATTTTTCCATGCAATCATCTCCAAAGGTATTTGTTATTGTAAAAAATGTTTCAAGTAAAACTTATTGTATTTTAGGAGAGCGAGGAGACAATTTTAGGATAACCATCGGATTTGTCTAAATAGAGATCACCTCTACTTTGTTAAATAGAATTATAATTTTTTTTATACATTAATCGATAAAGCTCGGCATACTAATCTACATATGTTGATTGAAAATTATTTTTTTTGATTTGAAAATTAGTTTAGAAGATATTTTAGCTTTAATTTTGTAAAATACATTGTACGAAATCTTTCGTTCATTGTCCTTATCACGATTTAATTTTAGTAGCGTGCTTTTCAAAGTTATCTGTGCGTTTTTATTACTTCAGGATCTAATTGCAACAACCGAAATAGGAATTTCAACTAAGAAACGTCCCGATTCATGCACGTATCGCTGATTATTAAGGCATTTAAGCTTCGACTACACCCGTGTTAACGTAATAATTCAAGACCCGACGCAGAACTCGGTCCGGTCGGAATAGAATGATTGCTCGCATACCACAAATACGTAACACACGCTGCATGTGCGTTGCGCAAAATTAAACAAAAAGCATCGCGTTAAGGCACATCCTACGAATTTTCATTCGATAGATAGACTCTCTCGTAACATAACTTGTCGTGTTAGTTTTTACATTTCGAAAGCCACTCTGAGATTTTTTTTATAAACGAAATTACTCGACGGAAAGTGGTATAGTAATATATTATTTCTGAAGTTTGAAAATTAAGATTCAATGAATTTCATGCAAATTTTTTGTATATTTTACCTGCTTCAATGTACTTACTGTGTCTAGAAAATTTATATTATACTAAAAATTATTAATTATTCAATAGTTCTGTTTTACGAAACAGATTAAATTAATCTCTAAAAAATTAATCTTCGTCAAAATGACTGCTGAGAATCAATGAACCAAGTTGGTTATTAATTAATGGATTACGATTCTCAGAAGGAAGAAACGTGAGTATCGCAAATATTATATAAAAAGAAAGAATATCTTCTATTTTACCATTTACATATTATTATAACAAGTTAAACAAAATAACAGATAAGATTAAGAAGAATTAAGCCATATATTGAAAGTTTTCTTTGTTAATTACAAGGAAACAATTTATCGGCATAGCGACTGCAACAGAATCCGGTTTTACTCAACATTTCCCAAAGTATATGTTGAGTTAATCGTTTGTCATCAATATCATGAAGCTGACTTACATATGCGCCACCAAGAGATGGATCTTTTCTTGCACTTAATCAGTGAATTACACTTCGGGTATGCAATCTAGCCATTCGACTCGAACTTTGGCGAATTTCTTTCAATGAAATTTTCCTTCACCAAGTTTTTTTGACCATTATATTCCACATTTTTCGTTCCAAATACGAGCAAATCGATCGACAACTAACTTTTGTACCTTCGAATCGTGTCAAAACGTATACAATGATTCTAAATGATATTAAAATTTAACGATATTGGCAGTTGAAGAATATCGTACTGTGTGCTACCTTTTTTCAGATCACTGGCCATATATAAACGAGAAATCTTCCTATCGATGAAATTAAAATCCGGTTCCGACTCGCGGAAACCTATCTTCTTGCCAACAGTAAAAAATCGATCGATGATTCTATCTAGCCAGCTTGACCAGAGAGACTATAAAAGGAAGAACGATTCTCGGAGTCGGTTTTTCACGACATATATATACCTATGGTTCGAGTCTAGCCGATCCATCGACCGATCTGTGCAGGTGCACACACCAGAGAGAAGACATTTTGCGAGCCTTCTTTTCCTTTCTATGTCTGGTACACGTAGAACACGTACGGAGGACGTGAAACGCATAATACGTTACGTTTGAGTGGCAAACAGCATGATCGCAATTCTATTTGGTCTCATATCAAATAGTGTCACGATACAGTTACTCATGATGAGATTAAAATGTGAAAAAACGTGCACAAATTATTGCACACCAGATTGAATTTTACAAAGAGAATTCTCAATTTCCCAGGTCTTAAAACTTTTTTGCTGATGCTTTCTCTAACAATTGTTTCAATTTTGATGAATTCTTTTTTAGGTCGATAACGACAGATTATGTATTATTTTTTGATGACTAAACACGGGTCTTCGTTGGTCAACGTGGCAATTGCAAGAAGAAGAAACAATGACGAGATTTTCCTTACGAAGCATCTGCTGCTCTAACTGCTTCATCGAAGAAAACTTTCCTCCTCCACTGAAGAGTTTATATTTTTCAAGAAAATTCTCAAGAAATGTGTTAGAACGAAACGATAGATGAAGGGACGACGATCGTGGTCGTGGATTGGATTATAAAGGATGAGCTGAGAAAGAATAAGGAGAGAGGGCTGGCTGGCCGGTTGCCTGGTCGCTTCGAATCTCTGGCACCCTTTAACCGAGTTTAGGCGGACAGTAAGTATTATTAGTCGCGGATCGCGTGCTTCCGTGTCCTTACCTCATGAAACAATGAGATCGTCCGCGAAAGATATGCGCGCCAGACTGTATCACCGTATATCGAGCGCTCACGCAAGACTCTTTTCTTCTCCTTTAAAAATCCAATCATCTTGATATTGTTCTTCCTTCCTTTCTTTTTTTCTTTTCTTTTCATGCTTCTTTTTTTTTCATTTTTCTTCTTTCATTCTTTGTTTTTTATTTCTCTGTCTCTCCTGGAGGTAAGCGAACCTGTTACAGGTCTCCCTGAACTTGCTCTCCAGCCAGATGATGAATTATCTTTACATCGAGCAAGACCAGAATGTAGCCGAGACCGGTCCCCAAAGACGATTTACGATTGTGTCATGTGGACGTTGGAAAATTAAAAATTTTTAGCGATTTAACGGTAAGATTTGTAAAGATATTACGCAAAAAAGAGAAGATATTGCATGTAAATATTATGATTTTATTTTGGAAAGCATATGCAAGCTATTTTCTAGACTTTATGCAAGGTGACAAATTTTAATTTCTTATTTTTAATACTTTTTAAATTCTTGCTTAAAAATTATATTTCAGGTGCAAGAAGAAAACAAATAAATGAAGAAATGAAAGATAAAAATGATAAAAAGATGAGAAAATCTAGGATTAAAAAATTAAGGAAAGAGTAGTTATAAGTATTTACATCTGATTTAAATTGATTTGTGCACACGTAATAGATACGAAAAAGTAGTCTAGAAGTAGTCTCGAAAAACTACGAAAGGTCTGTATATTCAAAAAATTGAGTATCATCCATCTAAACTAAATTTTATTGTTCGCTAAAATATTTTATCTTTTAAAGGTGTAAGAAGAGCTACAAAAAATTTAGCAGATCAAGACAAGTAAAACTATTATTAGCCTGTATTATATTTATTTATCTCGATTGTTCAAATTTCATGTTTAAATCTCCAACACCATTGAAAATAACATTTTCAGTTTCCTGACTTTCACATTATGTAACGTGAAAGCAAATGTTTCTATTATTTTATATTATACAACTAATTAATTAGCATTAGAAAATTACTAATTAATTAGTGTTAGAAAAATTTTTTAATTATTATCAAACAAGACATTGTTACATATTACAGATATTAAAAAACTCTTAGAAAGAAAAAAAAAAAAATAAGAATCGAGATTTCTCGTACAGGAAAACGTTGCAAGAAAACGCTGGACATCGTACGACCTTGACTCCGTGCAGACATCGGGTACCGTTGTCTGTCTAGGAAATTTTTTCCCGGTGACCATGCGCGACGGCTGCGAGAAAGCCCCGTGCGTAAGTAGACGATGACAAAGATTATTACAGGCACACACCGCGTTCGCTGTGGGTGTATCTTCCGTTTGATGTCGGCTACTTTTGTCTAACGGCTCGGTACAGCCATTAAATGCGTGCGGTATGTCAACAAATGAACTTTAGCACGAGTCGTCCATTACTTCGTCTCTCGGTGATTCAGTGTCGTGATTCTTACTCTCAGTGCTTCCGACTTTCCCTTTCGTTTCATCATTTTGCAATAAAAAAAAATTTTTTTCTCTTAGGTTTTCCCAACTTACGTTGTATAATTCCGTTTTTCTTTGTTTCAATGTTGATAAGTTTATATCTGTGATTTCTAATGGTAGTTTAAATTGTTTCTTTAGTGAATATTAAATTTCCAAAAGATATATTCAATAAATATCATACTTACTGAAAGTTTCTTTTGTATTAAAAGTTACGCTAAAAATCACAATTTCACTGTTATTGTGCAACGTGTGCATTGCCAAATATTTAGTTGGAAATATATGCTTTTATATGTATGTTATACTGAATCTTTTATTCTGCAATTGTAGAAGTTAAAGAATGCTGCTAGAAAAGTTGTGTCTAATACATCCTAAGATGGCGGCTTTTTGCGTGGGATGAAAACAGGAGAATAATAGAATGCGATAAAGTATTTTGCTTAAAGTAAAGTGAAGCATACGAAGAGCAGATTAGAATGACACATCATTAATGTAAACAGCCGCAGAGATCATTTCAAAGTGACTCATTCCTGATATTATGAGTATGCCTTGCTTCCTTGTCTTCTCTCTGCATTTTCATCTATACATCTCTTCAAAGAAAAACTTTTTAGAATTCTTTGTTCATCTGTTCTTCTTTTATTTTCCATTTTTATTTTCTACTTTATCTATTCTCCTTGTTTCTAATTGTTCTCTTCTCCATTCTTTCTATTCTCTCTGTTCTCTAGTTATTCTGTCTCTCATTGTCACAGTTGGTGAGATTGTTTCTCTATATCTATATGCTTTAAAATAAAAGAAACATGCATGTATTTACACGTTTAGCTACATTCATAAAAATATAAAATTGTAAAAATATCCGTAGTCTACTCATCACTTACAGAAATTTCATGAAAAATCTTGTCGGACAAAAATGAAAGAGGAAATTTTCTCGTCGAAGAAGATGCGTGAAGATTCCCAAGAAAATGTCAGATATACGTGGTAACGATGACCACGCGCAATTAAGAGGCGCGAGCAATAAAGGCAATCAAATTACTCATAAGCTGGTTACATGTTTCCCAAGCTGTGAATTCGCCCGGAGGCTTCTTCGTCTTTCGACGAAAATACAATCTCTACGATCGTGACGAGAAGAGAATCCATCGATTCAACTAAGAGAGAAAAAAAAAAAAGAAAGGCTCTTCTCTTTCACTATCGATGAATCAAGGTCTCCCTGTTTCGATCCAACACTTGCGACTCTCTGATCTTTATTCAGTGTGTAGCTTTCTGATCGTGTAACGTGTTTCTCGGGACGATTAACTTGGTATAGCTCGGTCAGTTACAACCAAGGCGCTGGAATCACCGTAATTACGTAATCACGAAATTGGTTTGCTCCTAAGGAACAGAAGGCAAATTGAGGCAAATGGTAAAAGGAATCATGGCCACCACCCACACCAGCCAAGATACCGGGCCACGACATTCCTTTTCTTTTAATCGAATTCTGGTAATTCAATGCAAGTCTTCAGAATACAGAAGGAACGTTAAATCAACGTAAGTTTAATATACTATTTAGAGTTTGACTTTGTTTGAGAATTGATTTGCAGCATTGAAGGTTCATTGAATGTAGTTCAGGTATCTGTAGCGGATGCGTAGCCTTGTAGCCCAGGTCCAATAAACCACAGATATTGCTAGGATTGACCTTTGACCGGCAACATTCCTGGAAAAACCCAACTTTCCCCGGCACGTATGTTCCAAGAAAGTGCGGGAAAAAGAGTCAGGCTATATGATTATAAGGACCGACATTGAGCAAGATCTTGCTCTGTATCTCGTACGATACGTATTTATTTATTTATTCGTTAAAAGTGTCTTGATGACTCTCATCCTTATATTTATCTAGAATATTTCTGGCTGTTTTGTTATTCTAATTAGTAAAATACAGTTAACGAGGAAGCATTGCAAGGATGAAGACTGAACAATGTGAATTTGAATTCTAAATGTTGCAAAAAAGAGAAGAGAAGTCTGATAATAATGGTATCATTTCCCTGGCAACTTCCTTCTCCCTTCTGTTCATAAAGACCCTCGTCCGTATAACTCGATTGAGAAGTATTTCAAAACCGGAAGGTAAAAATGAGATTAATTTTGGTTCAGTGTATCGTCGAGATTTCCGGGAGGTTCGTTCTCTCCTCGCGCTCCAACGAAGGGAGCGGAGCCTTGCAGCCGCTGCAACCGCAAATAATCGATATCCTTGCTGCGTCTATTCTCTTCCTACTCTACCCGGCCCTTATTCCCTTCGCTTCCTCGCTCTTCCCTATTTCCTCCCTCTTTCTGTTTCTGCTCTTCTCTCCCTTTGCATGTCGGCCCGTTCTTGCATTCTTGTCGCCTACAATTTTTATCCACCTACGTGTACGAGCTGCTTTTCGACGCGCAAAACTCTTCCAATAGTGAAAAACCTTTGTTCCACGACAATATTTTTTTTTTCTTTCCAAACGTTTCGCGAAATCGGACCGTGAATTTTCGCCACCTTTTCCTTTTCTTTTTTGTCTTTCCGTTGGCTGAAAAGTTCTTGATTTTTAGGGGAAAACTCAAGGCTACGCTTTCGCATTTGTTTTTTATTACGAGCTGAAAAGAAGTGGATGAACGCTTGTCTTTCTGCTAAATGGAATCTCATCGTTCTGAAAATGCGTCTGTTTCATAACTTCAGTCCAATCTCTTTCTCTTGCTTTTTTCTTCAGTTTCCTTCTCAGTAACGAGCATCTCTCTTAATTTTGTAAATGGTTCATTAATAACAGTCTGTCAAAATTAATTCTGTAGATTATGCAATTTACTGATGGTTTTTTTTTTTGTTTTTGCAAAAACGACTGTCTCCGACGAAAACTACATTTATAGTCAATTGATGCTTCGGAAATCGCCAGAGGCACGCAAATTGATGTAAACAATCAATCATCACTAGATCGCTAGAAGTAGCCGTGGCTTGTAAGAAGAATGGCTCGCACATATAATCGCGATTGAAACAAATCGGTTCAATTATCATTCTGAATTCTCAACGTCAGTCGACTAAATACACTTGCTAAAGCATCGAGTAACGTTTGTAAGCTCAACCGAATGTAATGAACTTTTCTCCTCCATTCCTTTGTAAATAAAAAACTGAAAAAGATTTAAAAAAAAAAAAAAAGATCATGAAAGTCATAAAATTGGAGAAACGTAATTATATTGCTGAATTATAATTTTTAATTATTGCAAAATAATAATATTTCCAAATGGATATTGAATTACGGTCAAAAGCGATACTATGGTAATCGGTGGGGCTCGCTGAGATTGGACGATCGTCAACTATTATTAGTACTTTATGATCAACGAAGAACTGTTAGGCATAAGGAACGTAAAATTTTCTATAAGATTTTCATTCTATATTTTAGTTTCCTACGTATTTTTATTTGTTTTGTTTTCCTAACCTATAACACATGGTTATCCTTCAAATTTTATTCAAAGAAAATGTATCGCAAAGATTAAAGTTGCTAATTCCTGCGAAATTTGCGCACTTGAATTATTTTATTACATTGTACAACATTGTACAATTTGTAACAATAGTCTCATAGAAATACAAACATATAAAAATTTAGAAAAATGGAACTGTAGTAGTATAGAAGAATAAATGTATGAAAATATAAATTATCTTTGGTTCTTGTTTTCCTTATAGATAAATTTTTTTTTAACGCTGAATGACGTTAATCGTGGCCCATGAATCAGATAAAAATCTTTTTGTTTTAGAACAATATTAAATTTTAATCTCTTTAGGTTATTGATCAAGATTAGTTTGAGCTGTTTTTCATTCACGTGAAAATTTCTTAAATCAATTATTACAAGTAAAAAATCAGTAAGTTAGATCATTAAGTCTGAAGACTAATGTTAGCTAAACTTTTTTCTCCAGTCTCCCGATTGAATCTTCAGAAAACTCTGAATTTTTAAGATCAATAATTTCAAAAAGAAGTTTGATAATGTTATTATATTATATATTTGCTTGAATCGTGATCAATATAGAATGAAATACTAGAAATCGATGATATTAACTCTTATATATAATTTACAAATACAAATTTGTTATTTAGCATAAACTAAACGTAAAATTTATAGAAAAAATTCACCGGTTTGAATGAATATAAATGACATGTTGTACACGTTATTTTTATACTTTAGTGAAAATAATATATTCATATAATTATTTAATTCATTTTGAACTACATATATACATGAATTTTTTTCCAAATTTATAAATTTTTTATTCAATTATTCAGCAATCGATATATTATCATATATCATTTAGCAATATATTAAATCTCCATTGATATAGTTTAAGAAGTTATTTCATGTAGATTCAATTCATAATATTGCTTTGCATATAATATATCATTTAGCAATATATTAAACCTATATTTATATAGGTTAAGTTATTCTAATATGTAGATTCAATTCACAAATTACTTTATCACTAATTATAAATAAATGTAAAATATGTAGAGCTCCTACTTTTTTAAAAAACTTTCTTTTGTGGGGGAAAAAGAATACAAATGTTAGATAATATTGATTGTTGAATAATCAAACATTGACTGTAAAATAAAATTTAAGATACTTTACTAGTTTAATCGTGGAAAAATCTGAATTTAAATAGTATGAGTATTTGAAATATAGTATGAGCATTTGAAAAAAAAACTCATATCTCATAATAGTCTCAGATATTATTTTGTTACTAATATGTTAATAAATCTTCTATGCATACATCAATTAGTTAAGATAAAAAGAAAATGATCATGAAAATGCACGAACTCTTAGGCATAAATACATATGATTCCTATAATCTTGATAAAATATTTAAATGATTACCTAAACACTTCGCTTTAGATTGTGAAGTTCAAAGTACGCGGATAATTTCGCGTCGATTGCTTTCGATGTCATAGATTTTGACGTATCTTTAATATTTTATCATCTCATTAGTCTATATAATTTGAGATTAAGCGAAGCTTCAAAAATTTTACAAAATTTAACGAAAAAGCAGACTAAAATGCAAAGTTTAATAAAAAAAAAAAAAAACTTCATGCTGATACTTTATGTGTGTAGTGTGATAGTCAAGTATAAACTTTCCGTTGGCAACACTGAAAAGAACAGCTGTTTGCACGTCAATCCATTTAAATACATTTACCATACGATAACCTTTACATTAACACAACAATCAGTAAACTTCGAAACGGCATGAAAAATTGCATTGTCGATATTGTTAATAATGAAATGTCATTTTGTAATTACGCTTAATACTTTCATCAACTTTAGTAAAAAAAAAACGAACGAATATCAATATATTGATCTTTAACTTCTTATTAAAATTCGGTTCTCATGTTACGAAACAAGAGGCTCAATTTCAAAGGAGGTTATGAAGTTAAAAATCTGTGCAAAACATGTATCATTAAAAGCATACAAGGTTGGCTACACTGACGAGCGTTAGGTCGAATTTCAATGTGCAGATTAAGAATGCTTCCGGATAGTGGCTCCACGTAGCTTTCACAAGCAACTAAACTATTATACATTAGTAAGCAAAGTTCTTCAAATATTGACAAAAATAATTCAAAAATAATATATCGAACAATATACAGATATTTATGTCACATTCCATTCAAATTCGCAACTATGAAGATTTTGATAAAAAAAAGATAAAAGTACTAAGAAATGATAAAAAACATGAATAAATGTTTCTTTTAATAAAGAATTCCTATTTGTACTAGTCTTATCAAATCAATCAAACTAAAGAAAAAAAAAAAGAACATTTAATTATATTTGTTTATCTAAAATTATTACTTTTTATCATAATTTTATCTCGTATACCAAATTTATTATGTATTGATAAGCAAAAAAAAAAGATGTATTTCAAATGCAATAAAAAGTACAAAATTATTTCGCGAAATCGTCGTAATTGAAAGTAGATAAAGAACAGGAAGAAACGACAAGAGTCTGCGCAAAATATCAGGACCGTATACATAAGAATGAGGGCCTGTTATATATACACTGTTCAAAGACTAAAATTTTTATTCTAATAGTTTTTTATGAAAAAAATAATTTTCTGATTTGTAAAAAAAAATCGTAAAATGATATAATTTAAAAAATGCATTGTTTTACACATTTTTAATTAGTGAAAGAAAAATATTTTTGACAAATTTAAATTTCTCAAACTTTAACTATACTTTAAACACGTTTACACAATATCTTAGAAAAGATTGTATTCTTGATTGTAACATAATAAAGATGTTATTAACTATGTGGTTTCCAATACTTCGTGCTTCGTAAACGAATCATTTCAAACTTTTCTAACTGTCAAAAAAATGATGGCTTAATTCAAAAATTGTAACAACGAAATCTCGTAACACAGGTATGTTTGTAGTAAACCGGCAAATATACATTCCGATTCATCAAATTTGTCATTTAACAATTTATTCAAATACTACTGTCAAAATTCTGATTAATAATCGAAATAATTAATAGAAATAAATAAATAAAAAGAAGAAGAAAAATACGATTGAAATGAAACTAACTCTATGAACTATTTCAGACAAATCTTCCCTGGATACAAAGTACGATAGACTTGAGAGAGAGAGAGAGAGAGAGAGAGAGAGAGAGAAGAAAAAGAAAGGAAGGAAGAAAGAAAAGAAGGAATATGCGAAGACGACCGAGAGAGGTTAAAGTGGGGGAGAGAAAGAGGAGACTGGGTGGGGCAGCAGACGCCCCGCGGCAAACTGTCAAACTACGCCGGTTCCGCAAGGTTCGTGGCTATCGGCCGTCCCCATGGTAATGCTACGTTTTCCAAGAGCGTGTATACACAAGTAAATATGCATGCACACCGACAAACGCGAAGCATGGAGGGTTCGAATGCGGAAAACTCTTCCGACCGGTATAAACTGATCTTGAACATCTCGAGTAAACGTATGAGGAACACATGACAGAGAATTATCATTAAATTTCACCTCACTCACCATCATTTTATAGTTGAGCTTCCTCGGCGCGGCTACGTTTTCCATTCTCACGGACATGTTAGCGGTGTTATCGCTCGTGGCGCCTGCTCGAAACGATACCGTGCCGTCGGTTCTATCACTACTCTTTTTTCTCTTATTTCGTACTTGTAGGTCGTTGCTGGATTTTTCTGACTGGCGTTATTCAGCCGGTGAGCAGCGTTATCCACAATTTTCGGTAATCTTCTCGACACTGGTTAGATGTGCAGTAAGCAAGAAACTAACACAGCACAGTCACGAAACGAATTTGCACTCCGATCGGCCGATAAACCGGGGTGGAGCGGAGGCAGAAAAAGAGTGAGGAAGAAAGAGAGAGGATGAATATAGGTGTGGGTGAGACGCTTTGTAAAACGAGGAGGGTTGTCGAGGAGGGGGGTAGAGCTTAGGACGAAGTATGGTACGTATGGTTATGGTTACGAAGGGACACAATGAAAGAGCCAAAGATTAGGCAAGTCAGTACGGTATTAATATCGACGAAACGAAAACTAAAGAGCGGCAAGAGCAACCAATAAATCACTTTACGAAAAAGAAAGAGAGGAAAAGGAACAAAAAGAAGAAGACGGTAGGATAATCTGGATAGAGAAAGAGAAAGATAGAAAAAGAGGGAGGGAGGAAGGGGGAGAGAAAGAAAGAGAGAGAACAAGAGCTGAGGGGTTGAGACGGGAGGAAGAGCCAGAAGAGAAAAAGAGGAAGAGGGACGTGATGTGTGCGGCTTTCTGTTGCAGTGATCGAATATACACGCGGTACTACGTAAATGTAGCCGAGGGAGGGAGTGAGAAAGAACGACAAAGATGAGGAAAGAAAAGGGTAGAGAGCTCGAACCGATGGCGATATGAGACGGATGTCGAGTGTCAAGAGGGTGTGTCGGCTTATACACTTCACTACTACTATCGGTTGAACACTTTTCTGCACGTCGTAACTGGTTATTAAAACACGCACCACACCGAAAGAATCAACTGAGCTACACCAAGAGCTGAGTCAACGAGCGGGAGAGACTACGCGAGATTATCATCTACTTCGGTGTCGTTTTCAGCCTCAGTGGCGGCCACTGTTGCGGTACGATCGTCCTTATCCACCTTGTTGCCCGTCTTCGTCGGGATTGTCCTCTTTGTCGTCCTCGTCGTTTCGATCGCTGTCTTCCTTAAGTCCTTGTCCTCGGTCTTTTTCCTCGGTATGCCTTCCTAATTACCGTCTTCTCCTTAATCCTTCTTTGTTCCCCTCTTTTCTTTCTTCTTCTTCTTTTTCTTTCGCACTTGGGTCTTCCAGTTATCGCGAAAACCTTCCTATCTTTTTTCGTACTTTCCGTTGTCGTCTTCTCGTCCGTTATATATCGCGCGTGTGGCCTCGCACCTTTTTACTATCGTACAAATTCCACGAAGCACTAGTAATACAGCATGTTACAAAAATAGAGTTTGTGTTCCCTTAAATAAAATAAATGTACAATTAATTGTTACTTGTCGTTAGGAAACATTTAGTGTATGTGTTGTCTTGTAGGTAGAGTCTAAGCTACTGCCCGGCGAGGTTCGCCCATCTTGCCCGAAACTAAGGAGACTCGCCGCACGGTGGCGCTATGCACGCCACCACCAACAGTGGGGCTCCAGCGGCCGCACCTGTCTGCACGACCGCCACTCAACACACGCTCACCACGTATCCACCGCGTATACCAGCGATATCTTACGAGTTGGTCGAGCGCGACAGAGATAACTAACGTAACGATCATTCGTTCAACAAAGACGGGACACCGCTGCCCAAACGAATGACGTAGAGGAGAGAGGGCTACGGGGCTATGATCACCGCAGTTTTCTCCGACAAGTTTCGGTGTGGCGCAGTTGGTAGGCATGCGAATGAACGAGTGGTGAACAGTTGACGAAGACCGCTAGCAACAGCGCCCCGCGAAAGACGAAGACCAATAATGAAGGACGATACGAGGAAAGAGAATGAAAAAAGAAAAGAGAGAAAACAGGCGACAGACAGTGGCGGGTGGTATACTTACCCCTGTATACGCGACCCTTCGCGATATGGCAATAAACGTGTGCGCCATATGCCCCCTTATGTAGAAATCTACCTGAAACGCAGTACCGACCGACTCTTCTCCTCTTGTACCTCGTCAACCATTTACCGAAGAAGGAAAAACCCGGTAGATATTAAAATCTTTCTCTTTCTTTTCATAAGATGAAGAGATCGATTCTTTCAATCCTCTCGTTGATGCCTGACGAATCTTCTTTCACACCTTCTCGCGAGAGACTCATGTTATCGATCGCGGAACGACCTCACTCACTTCTCCTACTCCCTCGAGGTCAGGAGACGAGATTTTCCTTCTTTTCAACAGCAAATCGCAGTAATTTCCTTCGCGGTCATCGACATTTCTCATTCATCAAAATTCTCCCTAGACGTACACGCGATCTCGATCGATCGGCTTCGCGGAAACAATGCGACATACTAGCTTCGATCGATCTTCCATTGATTTCTATTATATTATTCGCGCGAAATTCTCTTTCTCGTTACCGATTGTTAACCATAGCCGCGTACTATTCACAGATACCCTCCGCATTTGCAGTCGTGCAGTTTCAATCAATGGCAGTGTTGTACATACACATCGTACAGATAGGCTACAGGATGGCAATTTCTAAAAATACACTGAAACGATGAAAGTATCCATAAACCAGATTTATGTTGAGATTACGTTGTTACTAAGCTTATCACACCGATCTACGTTCATGAAAAATTATCATCGAGGCACTGAAGCATTACTTTTGTTGACTATCGTTGATTTTACATATGTATGTTTTTACTTCGAAAACTTTGAAAAAAATTGCAAAAACAAACAAATCGCTATTTTTACATTCGTGTCTGTATAATTTGTACAAGTTATAAATCATTCTGATATAACAATCTTAAATGTACTATTTATCAGTCATATTGTGATTTCTCCAATAAACCCGGATCGTTCCAAAAGCATACATATGAAGTCGAGTTCTTCAGACTTAAATTCACTTCATGTACGTTTATATAAATTATGAATTATCTAAGACAAATGTTAAATTTTACATCTTTCTAAAACATAATCTCCAGATTTGTAATATTTTTATTATCTTTACAGTAATTAACAAATTATCTTTATAGCGTTACGAATTGTAATTAATAATTTTCGTTAGTAACGAAATTAAGGACTGATGAACAATACAGTGACAATTTTATTACCTTTGAATTGTTGGTGAAATTTTCGAGACCCTCATAAACCATTTGGAAGAAGCCAAGGGAATTAGCGACTTAATAATTATCGTTGGTCATTTACCTGAATTTATCTGAATTTACCTACGTGCCTGTCAATCATATGACATTTTTTCGACTTCGAAGAAAGTGGCGCATTTGTTTGACCGATGTCTTTTCTTATATCTCTCCTTCTCTTTCTGTCTCATTCATGACGAAGTCACGGACAAGGTCAAGGCCGTTGGCCTTCATTTCTCGACATCCTCCACAACCTCCTACGAACTCTCTCTTTCTATCTTTCCCACTGTCTCTATTTGTCTCCCTTGTATATTCTTTCTAATCTTACAGATTTATGTCTAATGAATATTTGATGACTTTCTGACCGAGGTGATCCAGCCGATACGTTCAACTTTCCCGTATTGTTCATTCAAAGACCTATTATTATAAAGTTTTATTACTTTACTATTTATTTACAGCGTACCTATCCTTTCTCTCCTGCTGTTACTCCCTTTCTGGCCTGACCATTGTTCATCTTTGGATTTCACTGATCGTGCCATGGCGAGTCGCCTTTGGAAAAGGAGGAGGAGAAGGAGGAGGCTAAAACAAAAATGTCTTTTGCAGAATGAACGATCTCACCTGGTCAACTCGTTCTACTACGCGTGGAATTGCACGGAGATGAGAGGACGGCAGCTACTCAGACATTCCGTTCTTCGTACGAACAGGTTTCCTACCGATTGAAGAAGAAAAAAACCACTTAGACTCGAGTAAGCTAAACAAAGTTATTCCCGGAGAATCGATACGCCCGATTTTGGCATGGAGAGAAAGAAGTCTGTAAGCAACTGTAGTAGCAATTAAAAGACTTTGGCGTGCCATTGTATCAACATCTACGTACTAATTAGTTAGATTCGAGTACATTGAAATTCGTTTCGTTTATCAGCAATTTTATCTACAAATGACAAAACTTAATACTATGAATATGAAATGTAGAATCTGATAAGAAAGACTCGTTGAAAAGTACGCGTATGTCCTAACACTTCGTGGTATTTGTATTTCTGCATTTTTGATAACTCAATCATTTTGATTGCGGGAAGATAAATGTGTAAATAAAGCTTTGTATATATGATTGTCTTTTAGAAAGAATAATACTTTTGACTTGTGTTAATTCTTTTACACGCAGGTAATTACTGAAAACATGTTAAACCATATAAAAATTCATATGTGGGAAAGCCAAAAAAATAATCTTAAAAGACTGCGTTAGTGTTATTCACCGATATTACAAATGGATGAATATGATACATAAAAATGGTCATTTTTGACATACTTTTTTTTAGATAATTTGAGTGGTAGAGAATATTTAGATATTAGCTGATAATTGCTTGTTTGACGTTAGAATTGTGTTTTTTTTTTTTTTTGTAGATATTACGCGAAATAGCATCGGAAAAAATGGTTAGATGCAATACTCAAATATCGAAGCAAGAAATTCCACGATGTACGCCAAAATTCCCTAGGGGCACTCGGGTCAACAGGAAGTCAAGGCCACGCGGTCAATTGCCCCGCGATCCGTCGCCGTTATAAATAGATACGAGCGGTCGGTATCTACGCATCTATTTGCACGCATGCTGCAAAATCAGAATCGAAGTTATCTTGACCTGAGTATAGACGGTTTTTGCTTTCCCTGATTTTTTCGCCAGCATGCCTCAGAAACCTTCCATTGATAAAACGGCATGTAATGAACATATCGATCGTTGAATCCCCTAACTGTTCATTTCTATTAATATCGGTTTAATAAAAAGAAAGTTTCTCTTAGATATTCTTCTAAAAGTGCTCGTTACCATTTTGGTAACACAAGAAAGAGGACATAAGGATACAAGAAAAGTGAAAAGTTAAGTTAAATAATCTCAAGTATGAATTAAGAAAGTAATCTGTCATTTCTCAAATTTTGAAACTAGCTTACAGTTAATTTATTCACTTGTTCTTAGAACATATTTCCGAGGGAAATTGCATGATTTCTTTTGAAGAATGAGTTCTTTTGAAAAAAAAGGCATTACAACTGTCCAACATTTAGAATGTCGTGTTCCATTGGTATATTCAATGATATGTCATCGTAACAAAATATCAGATATCACAATACAGAGAGATCATACAGAAGGAAATAGTTCCTATAAAACAAGAAGAGTACTTATTGATCTGGTAGGTGGTGAATGTAGCAAGCATGGCTTATAAATGCCATTCGTTACGAAAACTACGTATAATCGATGCCAATTTACTCTCCTTGACGGAATCATTATGCAGGCCGATTCTTTGCGAAAGAGGGTCATCAAATAATTTAATGAAATAAACTAATCAAAGACACGGGCTATTTTATATTCTTCTATGTCAAAAGACGCAAGGATCGATATCACGATGAATTATTCGGTGTTTTTCCGATTTAGCCAATGTTTTCTAAAATCCTCTTAAACTTTTACACGTGATCTTTTAAACGTGATATGTAGCTAAATTAGTCGAATACTTTGATACTAAACAGTCTCTAATTTTTTAAACTTTTGAAATTATATTGACCTGTATGAGTTTTTTTTTTACTTTCATTTCGTTTTTAATAAATGCTTACATTTTTCAAACTGCATTAAACTTCAATACGATTTGATAAAGGGTACAGCTTCGCGGATAAATTCAGGGAGAATAACCCTGTACCACCCCTATACCGGCAGAATATATAATCTCGAGGTCATTGCCCGAGCGATCTTTGGGGGTTCCACCATGCCTGGAATGAGGGTGAGGTAACTGGGAATACTGGGTAGATATCGACCACTTTCCCCTAAAAGTTAAAATAAAAGGATGCAATTAAACATCTTTTCATGCTTTGCTCATAACGTAAAAAATCTAAAATGTATTTAAAAATAATAAAAAACAGATTGCAAATGTTCCTAGACGTTAACATTGACATTAAATATAAGGGTATGCTGTATAAAAGAAGAAAATGTAACAAGTGAATATTATACGTACAATTTTCTCATACTACTATATTTTATCACATCTTACTAATTTGAGATAAAACTTCTTTTTATCAGTTTCTAAGACTTCATAATCCATGCAACTATTTACTAAGATACTGTATTATTAAAAATTTATTTGAAAAACTATGACTAATTTAATATTAATAATTTTCAGAAATTGTGGATCAAAATTATTATCTAGAAAAGTCGCAAGCATGATCAGTAAGATTAATCGGCAGTGATAATTGTTAGTTTCTCTTGTCTCCTCAGCAACCGTGAGAAGACGAGATGCAAGGGCGAGAATTCGATCTTTTTCAACGTATGAGACGGTCAAAGGAAGAAGAAGAAGAACAAGAAAAGGAGGAGGAAGATTGAAGAAGTGTCTTATGGGTAGGAGGGAGAAATAAGATAAGGGTTGTTCGATGGGTGGCCGTGCCTTTTGGGGCAGTGGCCCTTGCTGTGATGCCTCCGAGGGTGAGAAGGGGCAGACGAGGACCTACGCGTTATTGAGCGGGCATTTCCCACAAAGCGCAGACGAGGGCAACCACCCCGTAGCGCTGCGGCGCGCAGAGTTCTCTACTCAGTCTTCCTTCTCTCCCTCTCGCATTCTCTCTTTCTATCCCCCTTTTTTCCTGTTTCTCCGTTCGCTCGATCTCTATCCGATCTCTGCATCTCTCCCTGCCTTATATCCATTTTTATCTTTTTCTGTCGCCTTCTTTCTGCTTCCCTCTTTCTCACAGAGTCTCTTCTCATCCTTTCTCTATATTCCTCTCTATTTTGGTATGTGCAAATATAATTTGGTATGTGTACATATAATATATAGGTACATACGTATATTATTTATATGTATTATTGTCTATAAATATACATATACACAGTATGTATTCATATGCCCATATACATATTTTTTTTATTCTTGTCCCATTAACGTAGACACCCTTCGTTCCTGCAAATTTTTTGGTGCCAACAGGCGTTTCAAGTTTAGTGAACGCGTTAAATTTATGAAATGTGATGCTCGTGAGCTCGGTTAAGAAAGAAGCTGAAAGGAACTATAGAATATATGTCTGTCACTTTCTTTTTCTTTGGATATAGAAAATAATTATGAATATGAATATGATACAAAATACGTGAATTAGTGATCTTGTATTCAAACATATAGAATTAAAGAAATTTTTGTCCTTTAAAAATAGTCTGGTTTCTGTTTTTGCTTGTTTTGGATTAATTATTATTTTTTAAAAAGTAATTTTCAAGTTTGTAAGAAATTCTATCGGAAAAAATATCGTTTTTCATTTCATTTCTTTTATTTCTAAGTCTTGATTTTTGTTTTCATTGGTTTTGACTTATTCTTTTGTGCCTTTGCTCGCGTGCCTTTCTGTGCGCATGTTTTTTATTTACATTCTGTCCGCACAAAGCCTTTCGCTTTTTGCAAATTTCACGCTAAGATCTTTGAATATCCTACGATAATATTGCAAAGATTATTTTTAATAAAAATAGAATTCGTGTTTATAGTTATTATTATGTATACTTTTGTATTTTTCTGAAAATAATATATATTTAATTACTTAGTCATTCAATACTTTTAATACATTTAATACATTCCAATTTATGTACATTTTAAACGTACTGATTTATATTTTATCAAAAAATGTCTTTATATTGATATTTCAAAAATAAGTAAAACTAATCTCATTATATGTTTAACTGTTAATATTTCAATCTTTTTGCTGCATTCTGTGAAAAAAACCTGTTTACAGAAAATTTTGATTTTCTTTTTCT
>KQ435922.1:4556032-4567556 GCA_001276565.1 Melipona quadrifasciata | reverse complement strand
CGCCAGGTACATTCCTTTATTTTATTTAAATGTTGTTTGAAAATCGAATTTATGCATTAATTTTATCAAGGTATTGAAAAAATGACTGAGAAAGAGTCTGCGCATCCATTAAGTCCTTCAATAAATATTGACATGGAAAAATCTAATCACCAAAATAATGTGAATGCTACAGAGGATTTAATGAATTCAACTTCTAAGAGCTCTGTTATTCCAGTAAGATTATAATGTAAATAATTGGCGAATCTTTTTAACATATATTATTTATATGTTCTCTCATTGATTAAATAGAAAGGAGGTATTAGGGTGGCAGAACACATGAATTCTTCTAACAATATAAATCAGTGGGTTCCTTCCAGTGAATGGGTATATCAATGGAAAAGTAAACTTCCGCTGCAAACTATTATGCGATTGCTTCAAGTTCTTGTACCTCAAGTTGAAAAAATATGCATTGATAAGTCAGTAGAATTTACTGTTCTGTTTGATCTGTTATTGCAGTAATATATATTTTTAATATTTTAGGGGTCTTACTGATGAAAGCGAAATTTTAAAATTTTTGCAACATGGTACATTAGTTGGCTTATTACCAGTACCACACCCTATCCTTATTAGAAGATATCAAGCAAATGCAGGAACAACAGCTTGGTTTAGAACGTATATGTGGGGCGTTATATATTTAAGAAATGTCGAACCACCAATTTGGTATGATACTGATGTAAAGTTATTTGAAATCCAAAGAGTTTAAATGCAATGTATATTATTAAGTGAATTATTATTAGCTTTAGCATTGAAATTTCTATACTATTCTTACATGAGATATCATTTCTTAATATAAAAAAAAAGAAATCTCAGTGATCTATACTTATCGTAAGTTGCACCAAATGATAAACAACTTTACTACTTTATTAAATAATGAATGGCATTTTTACAATGTAGTCTTTCTTACAATTCTATTACACAGAGCTACAGAACTGATTTTACAAATATTGATTATGAGAAACTATGATAGTATATTATTATAATTCTCAACTTTCACTGAAAAATGTGTAAATACTTGCGACTGTGTAAGTGCCTTTACAGATGTAAATGACAAATCATTAAATCAATTGATATCTATTTGATTAATTAGTAATTCCTTATTTTTCTTAAACTACTGTTCTTTCATGAATTTGATTTTTTTTAATAAGGAAACACTATTCTATTGTTTATTTCTCATTGTAAAACATAATATCATAATATATTTACTAAGAGTAAATAAATTTTAACTCGTGTAAAATACTGGTTTTGTATGTCTGTGTAGTAGTCACTAAATTTTTGAAAGACAACTTGATAATTCACGCTTTGTAATGCATAATATATCATTTAAAATTATGAATACTCCAGTCTGAATACATTTTTATTTTGTTATGGTACAAAATCAAGTATGTCATATTTTATTCACGTAAAAAAGAACAAATGAACCTTTTTATGCATCGTAAATGCATAAGCAATTTTAATTTTTAGATTTATAAAATTTTCTTGATTCTTTCGATTTATATTTCGCTCGTATCTTAAATTATCTACAAATTATTAAAATTCTTCAATTCATTTCATAATATGAAGTATATTTATTTATTAAAATTTTATAAATAATAGAATTCTAATAATTAAACATTTTAAAAGAATTAAAAGAGTTAAAACAGTAAAAAATTAATATGATTTTATTTAGTGAATAATTTTATTTAGTATATATATTATGTATAAACGTAATTGTATCTTTTATTTCGACTCAAAATATTTAACAAGTTAATTTATTAACACTATTACTTTCATGAAAATAATTTTTTTTAATTTTGTATAAAGTAGACAAAAAGACTGTATAAAGATAATGACATTGTTTAAAATTCGAAAGTTTTTATGCTACTTGTATTTCTATACATATACATTATTTATGTATATTGGTGCAATTATACTGTTGTATTTTATGATTAAAACATGTTTCTTTTAATACGTAATAAATTAAAACGATATTTAATCATGTTATACATACAAAATAAACATCTACAATTAATATGTGACAAACATAAAAATGTAGTATAGTTTAGAAATTTGTAATAGTTTGGAATACCAAATTGAAAAGTAATAAAATAAAAGAAACTGAATACTTTCTTTGGTTCAAGCTACATCTTGATATGCAAAAATATAGCTTGAAAATCATTGTTAGTTGTAAGTATTAATTATAACATTCTACATGATATACATTATATAACTTTGTTTCAAATACAAAAAAAAAATTACTGTGTAAACAATTTCGATATTGAAAGAAGAAAAATTATATAAAATCATATGTATACATATATTAAGTTTGCATCATAGTTAGAAAAAATTACGCTCACTTATCTACATTATGTACACGTATGTAATATTAAATATTATAAAACATGTACTATATTTAGCCTATATTTTTATTAATTATTATACAATAGAATATGTTTATGGTGTACTTTAATTTATATTAAAAGATTTCAAATTTATGTTAAATTCGGTAGATCATGAAAGAAGTGAACAGTGTATGCATCAAGTATAACTCTATGCTTATTTGCTATAAATTAAGTTTCAATTTTATTTTATTGTAGAATCATTTCATTTTGTAAATAAATACTTATATTAATTTTATATGAATTACGATTATATCGCAATATATTATTCTTTCTTATGTTAATACTTCATAAAAAAAAATTTTTTAGAGGTGAAGGAATATCACACTTTCTCTATAGCAAATCATTTTGTATATTTAATTTCGGCTTAAAAAAACTGTAAGCATTTATTCAAATATAAAACAGGAAAATATATATTTGCATTAAACGTAATTAAAGTATCGGACATCAATTATTGTTAGTGCGTGTACTTTTTGACTCGGATATTGTGTATAATGCCCACAATAGTATTTTTCTTTTCTTTAAGCTGCAAATGTTACCTCGAGCGACATTATTACATCACTATTTGTATCACAGATGTAAAGTTTTCCTAGCCTAGAAAAGTTATTAATACTTCCATGAACTTTTTTTCATTTTTTGTTTTGCACAAATCAAAAGCTCGGTAATGAAGTATTTATAGTTAGTGATGCACTTTTGAATAATGTGCATTGTGTACCAATATTTCATATTTAGAAAATGTAGTATATGAAAAAATAGTTATAGAATTTTATACAGCTTATAATAGGTTGCTAATATTAATTTAACGCATAATTTTGTCATAAGATGGAGGTGGAGCTTCCTCTGATGGGTTGTTTGATGGAATCAAAATAGCAATATGATAGGGTGGTGGTGGATTCTGTCTTACTACAGAAATAGGTCTAATATTTTCATTCGGCATTGGAGTTGTAGCAGTTACAGACGCAATGTGCTCCTCTTGAATTTGATGTTCTTGATGATTATTGCGTTGATTCCGACAATATAAAATGGAATATAAACACGCAAATAATGATAATGTTAACAGACCCCAAAATACGAATATTTCTATACCTTGGCCCTATTGAAAAAAATGTCCAAAATTAATTATAAAGAAATTGAATTAAATTATTGATTTTATTAAAAAAAAAAAAAACACGTTTCAGCTTACTCTATCACTAAAGTAAAATTTTGCAGCAGCAACAAATCCTGTTGCAAGTACAAACGTTATCCAAACGCCGCATCGTAATCTGTAACTTGCGAGTTCTGCGTCGTTAAATTCCGAAAAATCCAAAAGACTTCTGTTTGTGCCATTTGATGTAGTGTTGGACAATATCAACTGATTATTCCCAGCAGTTGTTACATTACTGCAAACACAAAAAGCCTTGATATTTTGATTATTACTATTTGTAGTAATTTCTTAAACCATATCGTTTGTAACAACGTATAATTAAGGGCGAATCATTTATAAATACTTTCTGGTGATAGACATGTATAAGTGAGTCACCCTGTATATAAGAAGAACATGTTCCTCAGAATCTTCTTAGTAGACCTTTTTCTTAATTACTTGGAGATGTTGTTTAGTTGGGTGTGTTGAGTAGAGCCAACTGGAAAATTGCTTTGAGTTTCATTGTTTGTTCTTATTGTTGTTCTTATCATTCTGCAACTATTTATATTACTAGGACCAGCTGTATTTCCCATAGTATTTAGATTTTGGAATCGATGAAGCGGTGTGATCATCTGTCTTGGCTCTCCGATGTATCTACAATGACCTGAAATAATAAATTTAAACATTTAAAACGTTTACTTAACGAAACGAACTATTTTACTATTTTCCAAATTAAAACATTTTTTCAAACATTTTCAGAAATTGCAAAAAGCAAATGAACATATAAAGAAACGTATAAAGGAAAAGGAAAAGCTCGAAAATATTTTGAATCCCCTTACTTATACGACTTTTTGGCCTAGGTGTGGCAGGGTATTGGCGGCCAGTGAAACCGTAATACCTGCCCGCCGGTTTATTAATCCAGAAATGCATGCTCCGTTCAAACAGTTCTAGATATCCATTATTATTTACGAAATCTTTCGAATGACGAATAATTGCATGAACTTGCGTTTCCCTCGGTACTCTATTTTATTCGTAAATGTCTTCGCAACAAAGGCTTACGAACGTCTTCAGTTCAAGTTCCATTGTCCATGCATTTCAGATCAATGCGTCGCATCAAAATAATTCCGTTGTTCATTATTTGTCAGAAAAATGCTTAAAATGCCTCGAAAAAAACGTACATTTCGATTTTGTTCAATCAAAAATTTCAATAACGAGTATTGCGAGAAAAATTCAATATCCGAGACTACAATTCGCTTTCGAATAATGCACGTCAATACGCGACTAAACTACAGCTAGAATTTTTGTCATTGTTAATTTAAAATCGGACGTACCAACGACTGACGGAAAAATATATACAGCCGATTTATCGAAGGAGCGAGGTGCAAGAAAAATTAGTTTCTCAGGGGACTTATATTTGATAAACAAAGAATTAATTTTCGTCGGATAATAATTTTATTGAACCGCGATAACACTTTTATTCTAGTAATATACTAGAATCACATGCCTTTATTCTAGCTCACTTTTACGAATCTTTATGTATATCTGGAAACAAAAATTGATTTTTAAGAATTATTCTCGTATTTATGTAATTATTCTAGTAAATCAAAAATATCGAAATACTCATGTGTATAACAACATACGGTAAAAGAAATTACATTCGAATACATAACTTCGCAAGACAAAAAATAAATTACTGCAAATAGATTATATTTTTTGTATATGTTTATGAATCTTTTTGTTTTGTTATTATCTTTGAATTTTTTGTAATATTGTACGTTGAATAAATTTAAAAAAAACATTTGGAAAATAAGTTCTTTCTCTTTATCACTGAAAGTGATTTTAACGAGGGTAACCCAGAAAATCGGGCCTCTTCAGGTGCAACGCTAATGCAACGAAAATTAGCGATTGGTTGATTTGGGTCACGTGATTCGTGAGGGGGCGTGGAGTAAACCTCAAGTAGGAGTGGCGTTGTCTGGTACTGAGCGATCGCGCCTGTAATTTGTTTTGATTCAAATGTTTGCGTATCAATAAAATTTTATGGCAAAAAAGTCATTTTCATTTCCTAGTCAGAACAGTTACTTCTGAGCCTTTCAGTGAGACGAATTGTATTAGGGTGCAAGTCGTGCAGTTTTTTAATATATTTTTTTATTTCAATGAAACGAGAAACGTCACATATTTATTTTTTTTCTTTCTTCAATTAGAAATTTTAAATAACAAACTTTTATTTTAGTTAAATAAAAATTTATATTCGTAGTTAATTTGCAAGCGATTAAACACAACTTCAACGTGTTGCAGTGCTGAATAACATTTTAATTGTTTTTATATTTATGTTTGTCCAAATTAAAAACATTGTTATATTTAGCGAAAATGAAATGTTTACATTTATAAACAATACTGATTAATTTGGAGAAGTGTGCTCATCTGTATGTTAGAATCTAACCTATTAGTTCATTTACAATTTCAGTAAATAATGTGTTGATAAATCCATTGAATAATGTTCGTATTTAAGATCAAACAATATGTGCCTCGATCCAATGTATATTTCTTAAAACGAACCTTCTTTCACTCCACTATTTGGAATGTTAGCAATGAATTAGCTTTTACATTAAAGGATCAAACTGAATTGAACGACGAGTCAGACTCGTGTCAAAAGACGAAAAAATTAGTGAAAGTTGCAATCTTGGGTCTACCCAATGCTGGGAAAAGTACATTAGTGAATAAACTCATACACAGATCTGTATGTATATTCATATACATTAGAACAATTTATTTAATCTTTTTTTATTTATATTTTATGTATTTTTTAACAATATTTCTTTATTAAAAATTAACAATACTTTTATTTATTTATTTAAAAACTTTAATTGAAAGTAAATATTTCCAATATATAGGTATGTCCAACATCTTCAAAAGTCCATACTACGACGCACAAAGCTGAAGCAATATATACAGAAAATGATACTCAAATTGTATTTATGGATACTCCGGGATTAGTAGTACCTAAGGAAATGAAAACTTACAAATTATCAGAAGCATTCAAAGATGATCCCAAAGATGCAGTCACTGAAGCAGATGTTATTGGAATAGTACAGGATGTAACTAATGTATATACAAGACATAAGATTGATGGTTATGTACTTGACTACATAAGAAATAAGAGAGAAGATACAGAGCTATTAATGATTTTAAATAAAGTAGACAGATTGAAAAAGAAAACAGCATTGTTGGAGGTTACAAGAATATTAATAAACAAGAAAGATTACCCAAAGTTTGATGATGTTTTTATGGTATCTGCACTTAATGGAGATGGAATAGATGATTTAAGGGTAATATATACTGAATATTATACTAAAAACTAATTTTCAATGGTTTTGTATATATTTATATTTAAATATATGTTGTAGAATTATTTGCTCGATTCAGCCAAAGTAGGTAATTGGAAATATGACAAGAAATTTTATAGTAATCAATCAGTTGAAACTATAATGGAACAAACTGTTAGAGCTAAATTAATGGACATGCTTCCATATGAAATGCCATATAAAATAAAAATAATGACAGATCATTTTGATTTTGGTGATGATGGTAGTATTAATGCTTTAGTAACATTAAATTGCCCTAAAGAAAAGTACATAAAAATCTTATTAAAGGGTAAAATTAAATGCTTAGCATTTTACGTAGAAAAGGAATTACGTCATGCATTTAGAACTGCTGTAATTGTTCGTATAAATGTACAATGTATAAAATCTGTATTAAATCAATAATATTATGAATTTATAGTGTTTGTTTTTTTTATATGTAATTTAATATAATTTATTTGATACATTCAAAACACATAATTAATTATGTACATATACATAAGATATATACATAATATAAAATATATTATTAATACAGATATTTAGAATAAACAAATATAATATTTGATTTCACAAAATTTTCTAGTATTTTATAAAAAATGTTGGAAAATATTGTTAAATAAACAATCTTATTAACATATCATTTATAGTTACCATTAATATTAAAATACGGAAAAGTGAGATCTGTATCCTTTAAATTTTCTTCGATCCATTTATTGGCTTTGGCATTAATCTGTTCTGTGAACATATCTTCCCATCCACCAATTCCACCCTTTCTAATAAATATTCCTGCTTTTATTATACCACAATCTTTTAATTCTGATAAATTTACCATTGGATTATCACGAAAATTTTTTATATTTAAATACTCTGCTAATTCTTTCATTTGTTCTTCAGTATATGTTTTTCCAAGAAATTTAGCAACCTTTTTAATTGCTTTCGGAAAATCCTGAAAATATAATATGAATAAGTGGAATTTTAAAAAACGTTCAATCTTCTCCAAATATTGTATTTTGACTTACATAATACATTTCTTCATAAAACATGAATAAAACGTTCGGATTATTTCTGTTTGCCCATGCTTCTTTCAAATGTTCCCAATATGGACTCCAGTATGCTAAAAAAAATTATAAACCATAATTTGTGCTATAAAATATAAAATGTACTATAAGATGTCTCAATCTCGTGTTCTTAATTTATATGTAAGTGTGTATTTTAAATTTAATACTTACTGAGATCATTTTGAAAGCAATCCCAAAATGTTGGAAAATCACCTACGAATCCCTGTGTTTTAATTGACACATTGAGGTGATACCAAGAAATTGCAACATTTTTTGGATTTCTTGCAACATACACTATCTTCAATGAAATAATATGATTTTTCGTAAAATTTTAAAACAGAGAATGATACAAATTATTTTTTAAATTATATATAAGTTTACCTTGCAACCACTGTCCAAAATATTAGGTAACAAAGAAAATGGAAAATGTGATTTTATAAACCTCTTGGAAGGCATTTTCGCCAGAACTTCGTATCCTGGCTTAATTATTTTATAGATTTCTGCCTTAACTTTATCATTCTCATTCATTTTTGCTACTTCATCTATTACTTCTGGATGATTGAACATACTAAATCTGCAAGCAATATTTATATATTTATATTATAGCTATATTAATAAATTAACAATGACATACATACATATTTATACAATAAAATATTTTTATGTCCGATTTTGGATTTTAATTATGAAATTTTAGGTATTATTATAACTATTGTTGCCAGAATAGCGTTGTATTAACTTTTTATTAAAGACTTTATTTCATTATTTTACTAAAGAACCTCGGTTAAATTTTCACGTTCTATTTCTTTCCTTAATTGTGTAATTACATGTTATTTGTAATGCTATAATCACAAAGTATGTCAGTGCTATAAGTACTGTATGTCAGTAGCAAATGCATACTATATAATTTTTCACGGATAAGTTATTCATATAATTGGCCCTTAAGTGGCCATTACGTAAGTATTAGTATCATTACATATAAAAACTACTGTTCTATGAAAACTTGTAACAAACTATTATACTCGATATATCGTCGATTAAGATTTCTTTTTAATATTAATCATACTAACTCCAGAAATGGGAATCTTTTTGATAAGGATTCTGTCCTTGCTCTGTTAAAATCTAAGTCATTTGATAGCAACCAGACTAATTCTTGAGTCCAAGTCGTTCCTAAAGTAAATAAAAGGAAAATGTTTAAGTTGTAACAAGTACATCATTCAATATTCAATAATAATTGATAATAATAAATACTTTATCACACTCTCGTAATAACAGATATCCAATAATGGCAGTACTTAATTACATTCTATTTAATTGATATTTGAATTTAAAAAAATATCGATTATCGGAAATGATCGAATTATATTAATTCAATAGTACTACGAGGGCATTTAAATCCTTCATTTTCGATATTTTTGTTTTGAATTATTTGATTGAAAAAGAAGATACAAAAATTGAGTAACAATAACATTAGTGATAAAAAATAGAAAGGAAACATATCGTGTACCTGATCGAGGATAAGACATCACCCATGTGTCATCCGGCCTTACTTTAAAATTATAAAATTCTTTACCATCTGTCGTATATTGAAGCGGGAAGAACCATTTTTTAGGACCCACGAGAACGAAACCTGATTTTTGACCCGTAAATAATTTCATCAGTTTTTTGTTATCTTCCTCATTCAAATATTCATATTCCGGTGGTTCAAGGGCCATATTCTCGTATTTTTCTCTGCGACAAAATATGAACATTAAATTTTAAGAATTGCTTAACATTTTTAATAACAAGTAGATTATGTATTTATAGAAAATTTGAAAAAGAAAAAGTGCAGAGAATATAAAAAAATGTGCAAAAATATATAAAATATTCAAATCATATAAATCATTTTTGTAATATTACATTGACACAAATGAAGACTATCGACGTCATGTTATCATTTTATTACGATGGTAAAAATAAAATTATCGCACGTAAGTGCATATTTTCAACAGATAATGATTGCATCGATGCAGAAGTGTATTTTCATGAAGTAGTAGCATTTAAAAATAAACCGTGAACATGTATCAAGGAATTAACGAGTAAAATAAATTTAATAAACTTGCCTTAAAATTAGATTTTCTATTTTTTCGACTATATTTATAAACTTATGAATTTATATATTAGTTTAATAATTCTTTGCAATTAATAATTTCGTATTTTGTGCCCTGTCGATTTATTGATTAAAATCTTTATTAAAGATTTTAGCATTTCGAATTTAGCATTTTTTAATCACGTTACGACAATAAACCGGCCCTACATTTTAAAATAATTGATTATCGTCGACTTTTATAATTATTCTACAATTGTTATTCGTCATTCGGAATGTATTTTGTAATAAGGATTCTGCCAGTTGAATCCACGACTTCGTCATCGATTCTCGACTCTGTCGAATCAAATAACGAGATAAACGAAAGATCCGCACGGAACGATCTGTTAATTTATTATACGTCCATCGTTCGGGAAGAATCTCATAATCTTAACTTGCGTGTTAGATGAATCCATTTGACAACCTACTACTTTATCATTCGAATTAGGCGTGATTAAATTATTAAACGAGAAATTATGCGTCATTCGTTACATTTCATCATTTTGTGCAATATTAATTTGACGAATAACGTCGTCATAGCATCGTGAACAGATATTCAAATTCGGCGGTACCTGATATTTTATAGTAATTTGCGACGTTATCACATATACATGCGATAAAAAATATTAAATAGTAAATTCTGTAAATTGTAATTTAGATTGAATATTTCTAATATTAGGCGTATATTAGATTTTTGCTATTAAGACAAGAATAAAATGTGAGTAAAAATGTGAAAAATTTATTTCCACATATAAAAAATTTTTTCTTTTTTGAAGTCATTTAATAATTAACCTATTTGATTCCAAAGAAAAAAAAAGGTAATTTGTGAACAAAAATGAGCAATTTTTTCAAGAAAATGATTTTCAATCAGTATGGAATATGAGATGTGATTACTTACCGAGATATGGTAGCAACGATATCGATATCGATACGATTTCGTCAACAAATTAAAATATCGAACAATTATGCTTATTAATATTAAACGATGTTTATACGACGGAATCGAAACTACGACTGACTCGACGAAAATTGTATTTGAATGAGACTCGAAGAGTTTAACGGGAATTGAGGTAACGGACTTTCACCCAACCAAGTAATCAGCTTTCTACTTTTATCTTTTATCAGTTTATTTTTTGAGATACTCAATTTAATCAATCCTAAAAATCCACTTTATTACAGATACTTATTTTATAAGATAAATTATACATAAAGATTGAAATGAAGTTATCTGAACAGCATTTGATTTTATTTATTGAAGATAAATAAGTAATTAAATTTTACATGAGATGTGCGTATTAAATTATAATTAGAGAAATAAAATACATTTTTTATTTTTCAATATAATACTTTATTTGGTATAAAGCATTTGGTACGAGCATTCTGTTTAATTTATCATTTTGAGCTTCCAAGGCTAAATTTTAAATAACTTAATTATCACTATTCAC
>KQ435922.1:4524561-4544155 GCA_001276565.1 Melipona quadrifasciata | reverse complement strand
AAAGTGAATCAAATAACAAAGGAGATGAAATTAAGTTCAACCAGGAAACAAAATTAAGAAAAAGATTCTTAGATCTGTCAGATGATGAACAAATTTTTCTTTGTGATTCAAATGAAACTGTAAATCAAAAGAAAAATGTGACAGAAAAATCTCTAAGAAAAAAAAGGAAAATGAGCATTACTGCATTGTCCGAAAATAATTTAATTTGTCCTGTAATACCTGATACAATAGATTTGGAAGTTACAACTCTTGATTTAGATGATGAAAACATAGGTAAAAGACAAGTTTATTATAAAATGATTATATTATCACAAATATATTATTGCGATTTAATTTTTCATAGCTCCAGTATCATCAAATTCTGTGAATCAAGTATTAGATGATATTGTTGTGGTATGGTCATCAACAAAGACTGTCCCATCATCTGCAAACACTGTTTCAATGTCTACAGAACTTGGTTCACTACCTACAAAAACTGTTCCAGCATGTATAAGAACTATTCCAACATCTACAGAAACTGTTTCAATATGTATAAGAACTATTCCAACATCTACAGAAACTGTTTCAACATGTATAAGAACTATTCCAACATCTACAGAAACTGTTTCAACATGTATAAGAACTATTCCAACATCTACAGAAACTGTTTCAACATGTATAAGAACTATTCCAACATCTACAGAAACTGTTTCAACATCTACAAAAATTCCATCGTCTGCAAAAACTCTTGTACCATCTGTAAATCAATCAAAAGAAGGAATTATAGATCAAGAGAAGAATGATAGAATTTTTATGATAGATAATTCACCAAACCTAAAAAATCTTAATTGCTTGCAATATAATGAAAATACATTGTACATTGAAGATATTGAAAAGAATGATGAAAAAGACAAAGGTTCAAAAGAAAGGGACATTGTTTTACCTTTCAGCAAACGTGGATTGAAACTTCCTAAAGCTCAGAATATAAGCAAAAATATTCTAATGAGAAAACCAAGGCCAACTCAAAGACTAAGGAATTTTAGACGACAAGTGTCAAACTATACTACATCTACTATGTGTACTACATATAACACAATTAGTACATCTAATACATCAAGTACATCAAGTACATCAAGTACATCTAGTACATCTAGTACATCTAGTACATCTAGTACATCTAGTACATCTAGTATAACTACTGTGTCTAGTATACCTTTACCTAGTGCATCTTTTCCTACACCTTCAATACCAGTTGTATATAACATGCAAACTGCATATGAATATTTGAACTTGTATGGTTCATCTAATTCTGGATTTCAAACTAGTTTTAAATCTAGCTTTGAATTAACTTATCCTCAGTTATCTACAGTTGGATCATCTACGTATCAGCTACCTAATAAGTTACGGGAAATAGTCATTGATGGCAACAATATAGCCATGTCGTATGATAATTTTGATTTTTAAGAGACCATATATATTTTATTTGCGTATTATAATTATATGTATAGCAAAAATTTAACATTTTCTAGGTATCGAAATAATAAAATATTTTCGGAGGAAGGAATCAGGATAGTTGTAGAATATTTCCAGAAGAGAGGTCATACTGTAAAAGTATTTGTACCTCATTATAGAAGATCACCTGCAAATCATCCATTACTTGAAAAATTACATATAGATGGAATAGTAATTTTTACACCAAGTCGTTTCATCGGTGGTAAACGAATAACTCCTTATGATGATCGGTAAATTGTTTTTCCTCTTAATCGTTGCGAGAATATTTTTATAAAATAGTATTCTATATTTATGCTATTCTGCAACATTTCATAAAATGGTGTTCTTTACCATTTTTAGATATATATTGGAATATGCTACAATGTGTGGGGGTGTTGTAGTTTCTTTAGATCAATACAGAGATTTATATCTGGAAAAACCAGAATGGCGTGATACAATCGAAAAAAGATTATTAACTCCAACATTTGTAGGAAATTATGTTATGTTCCCTGAAGATCCTCTAGGTAGAGGTGGTCCTACGCTTGATGAATTTCTAAGATACTGAATATAAAAGATAGCAAGGAGACAATGTAAATAATTAATTTTATTTATGCAGATAAATTTTTGAAATTTCTTTTGTTAGTACAATATTTTTGGTAAGGAACATACATTCATTATAAAAATATAAATATGTACAGCCATATATATTTATTATTTACACAAGTATACAAAACATTTTCGACAAAAATATTATCATAAAAATTTATAAAACATTAATTTTATAATTATTACTTAATAAATAAAAAATTACAGTATAAAATATTATATAGTAATACATGAAAAATAATTGATTGATTTAATTAACAAAAGAAAGTATTTTTTTTATCACTAGAATGTTTATATTTGTTGATTATTTTCCAATAATTCATCTATTAAATGTAAAGTGCCTAGATAAAAATTCGTATAATGGGATAAAATTATCGTACGATTAAGAAGTAAAATGGAAAAGAAAATTCTTGTTTCTAAACAATTGAAATAATATTTCTGTATTTAATATACAAAATAGTATACAAAATAATTTAAATAACAAATAATTATGTAAACAATATTTTATACACAACTAAAAAAGTAGAAATGTGTGAATATGAAAAAAATGGTTTGAATTCTTAAAAAAATATGTACTTCATAATTGTTTATTGTGTTTTACTTATATTTAGTATTAAACAAAGCATTATTTTTTTGTAAACATAAAGAGATTCATTTGTTTACAATCTTTAATTGGAAAATTCAAAATTTAATGAATAAAATCACTTATAAATTTACTGACTAAAACTGAATGTTAATTACAATATATATATAAATTAGTTCTTTGATGATATAGACTCCCACATGGGTTTCCAACACCATTTACGAGATTTACGAATACTGTCCATATTTTCTTGCGCTGTTTCACGCGCTAATCGTTGCATTGGATTTTTATCATCAGAATTATATCCCGAATTTGATAATATTGCTTCGTGTTGAAAAGCAGAAGTTACATCTGGAAAAATGTTTCATACATTTTGCTATTATTCCATATAAAAAATCATATGTAGATGAAGAAAACTTTGAAAAAGAAAAAAGAAAACAATTACTTGCTTTGGCGAATAACTTCTCTAAGACGTACTGATCATCTTCAATTAATTCAGGTTCTGTTGAGGAACGTTCAAGACGTCGTCCAATTAAATGTGAGACACGTTCGCCTTCAAAAATAGCCGAGGTAATATGCTCTTCTGATCGTGAACTTTTTTTTTTTCTTTTTTTGGAATATGTTTTATTTATTTTTGACGACGTATCTTCATTCGTATTGTACGAAACTGTTTCGTTACTTTTACTTAAAGCTTCAGATATATTAGAATCACTAGGTAGATGTTGTATGATAGTTTCATTTGAAGTTTCGTCTGTTTTAGTATTAGAACGTAATTTATTTATTAATATATCTTTACTTTCAAGAAAAGGTGTATCTTCATTTCTTTTATGAAAATTATCGTCGTTTTTAACAGTTTGTTTTATTATATTATCTGTATATATTTGATTATTGTCTTTTAAAACATCTTGGTCGATATTGTTATTATGACAATTTGAAAGACAATGACTCTCTGAAGCATTTAATATTTGTACTATAGGTGTAGAGTTTGAGGTATTCTGACTTATATTTTTACTAAGCGTGGCTGCTAGTTTCCGCATTTTTTCAATTTTATTAGTTGAAAATTTGACAGGCGGAGCAACTAATTTAGACTCCCGGAATAATTGATCGGTCTCATTAGAATTATCAATGGATTCATTAAAATTAAAAAGTTCAACTAAATCGGAAGTTTTAAATAATCTACGTTGACGTGGATCTTCTAAAACTTTATTTGCAAGAAGTATTTTAAAAATTTGTCTGTGATACATCTGAAACGAAACAAGATATGATTTCATTGTAAATATTACAAAATATTCAGAGAAATAGAAAAACTTAAAATTTTACCTTTTCTTCAATAGTACCAGCAGTGATAAGTCTATAAATAGTGACTTTTTTATTTTGTCCAATTCTCCATGCACGAGCTCTTGCTTGAGCATCAATTGCTGGATTCCAATCCGGATCATAAATAACCACTCGATTTGCTCCAGTCAAATTAACACCCAAACCTCCAACACGTGTAGTTAATAAAAAAACAAAATATGATGGATCCTGTATGAAATATAAAAAATATTAAAATATAAATACCTTATTAAATAAGCGAATTGTTTCTTGTCGTTGTGACATAGAAGTAAATCCATCCATTCTTAAATAAGAGTATTCTTCGCTTTGTACTAAAGATTCTAAAACATGCATCATCTGCAAGTCAAACTTTGTTATGTATTTTTACATATTTATATGTAACATATTTTTATAAACAATTATATAACTTATTTACTTGTCTTCCTTGAGTAAAGAGTAGTACCCTATGTCCTTGTTTTTTCCAAATTTTGAGAAGAGATCGAACCACGATCATTTTGCCGGAGCGTTTCCAATATCCAAATTTCTCCAGTGCTTCATTTGATACATCAATATCCTCGTCTGAATCCTAAATTCACATTTAAATACAATGAATGAGCAACGGTGCTGTAGAATATAAAATTATGAACTTACAACTGGACTCGTATAAAGAAACAAATCAGGATGGTTACATATTTTCCTGAGAGCTGATAATGCTATAAGAAGGCGAGCTCTATATCTTCCACTCTCTGAATAGTTTTTTTCATGCAAAATGAAACTAACATCTGCAGAACGTAAATATTCTTTGTATAGTTTTTTTTGTTCTTCCGTTAAACTGCAAAATAATATCTAAGAAAAATATTAATTAAAATATGAAATAACGAATTATTATGAGATACTGCAATATGATACAAACCTGTTCATTCTTTTTTGGTAGACTAAGATGATGTTGTACATCATTTTTTGTTCTTCGGAGCATATATGGCGTAATAGCATCTCTAAGCATTGTAGCAACTTGAAGCGCAATGGCTTCTTGTAGGGGAGAAGCATTCGTATATCCTCCGCGAGTTATAGGAGTTGCGCAATGCTCTAAAAATGCAGGCAAAGTGCCTAATTTTCCAGGTAGAATAAAGTCAAATAGGGACCATAGTTCTTTTAAGGAGTTTTGCATGGGACTACCAGTTAACAAAAGTCGGTGTGGTGTAGAGAATTGTTTTACTGCTTTACTAATCTACAACGACAACATTATAATCATTTTCATATATAATTATGAAAGTATTATAGAATAAAAGTAACGAACTACCTTTGCCTGTGGATTTCTTATTTTATGACCTTCATCGAGTATGATATAATGCCACTGATTGGATACAAGTAAGTCTTTGTGTATGAGCATACCAGAATAAGAAGTAATTAATACGCCACCAGATTTTAGAGAGTGTATCAAATACTCTAAATTACCTGTGGATATTTATTGAAAACGTGAAAGTAATAAAATTACTAATAGTAAAACTATATTAGCATACTATAATGGATAATTTTATCTTTACCATTATAAGTTCCACATTGATGTAGAACAACTACTCTTAAAATAGGCCACCATTCGTGAAAATGCTTCACCCATTGTTCCATTAGAGTAGCTGGACAAACAACTATAGTTGGTCCTAAACCTCTAAACCTGCGAATAAGTAATAATTCATTCAACAAATGACTAATAATCAATGGAAAAATATTTACCTTCCACCATCG
Source organism: Melipona quadrifasciata (assembly GCA_001276565.1). Taxonomy (NCBI): domain Eukaryota; kingdom Metazoa; phylum Arthropoda; class Insecta; order Hymenoptera; family Apidae; genus Melipona; species Melipona quadrifasciata. The sequence goes on along the minus strand of KQ435922.1, from coordinate 4,538,439 downwards.
GATAGTAATTCACTACAATCTAAACCTGCAAGAAATGCAATTATTTGAACAGTTTTCCCCAATCCCATTTCATCACCTAGTAATCCACCTAAACCACGAAGATGCAATTCCCATAACCATTGTACAGACACTCTTTGATATCTAAAAGAATCAATCATATTTATTTGTATACACACAGTACATATATAAAAATTACTCATGATTATTCGTACTTATATAATTTTTTCCATATCCATTGTGGAACTTTAAATAAATTATCTACTTTGTGCAATGACTCATCCTTTGGATAACCACTTTTCTGCACCCTTTCTCTATACATTGCTTCATTTCCATCATCCAAAACTAAAAGTCATATAATTCTCTGTTAATGAGCATGACAAATTATAATAATTTTAAAATGAATCATGTTTACCTCTTTTTGTACGAACGAATCTGATAAGAGATTTCCTTTTCTTAGATGATCTCTTTTCATCTTCTGTAAAATTTAAAAAAATTATATGCTTTATCTTTTTAAGAAATAAAGAAATATTGAATTGTAACAACTAATGACAATATTTACCTGATTCAATTTGCTCATCACTTGGTACATATTCACTTTCAGAATTACTGGTTACATCTACAGCTTTAATGTTTGTTGCATTTTTAGTCAATGTTTCTTTAACATTATCTTTGGAAATATTACAGAGAACTAATTCATTATTGGAATGTTCGATTTCTTTGATAGAATTCTCATCTTGATCAGATTGTTTATTTTCTGTTTCATAACTGATATCATTCTTTTGATTTAAATTTTTTGATTGATCAAATTCAGGAACCAATTTTCTTTTGCTGGCTTTGATTTTTGTTTTCTCTTCTGTTGTTTTAAGTTCTTTAGAGCTAGTATTTGAAAGTTTTAATTTTTTAATTGATATTATATGATGATTTTTATACTCAGGTACCTTTGAACTTTTTTTCAACTGTTTCTTTTGTTTGGCAAATTCAGCTTGTTGTCGAAGGTACTTTTCAAGATCAAGTAAATGTGAAGTTTTATTAAATGTTATAAAAGAAAATATTAAATTTAGTTACTATTATTTTCACTTATGATTATTCTATTAATGCTATTTACCCCTTAGTTTTTAATAAATCTGATTGCTTTTCAATTGCCTGAAATGGTGTAATTTCTCCAGTTTGAACTTGTTTTTTCAATTCTGTTTGTTCTGAACAATCTATAATATCAGTTTTATTATAATTGTTTATTTCTTTTGCATTCTTTTTTGTTTCTACATTCGGCTTCACAAGATTCTCAATTTGTTTCGATGCTTCATAAAGAATGTTTTCTTCACTTCTTACGGATAAAACCTAATAACATTTCTTCATTACTAACATAAATGTAATAAAAATCTAAATGTCACATTACTTGTTATATGTAATGCACCATGCACGCATTCAACTTTTCAAACATTATATTTGTAAGTAACATGTGACATAAATCACAAGAGGAAGAAAGTAGGAAAGAAACGAGAGATAAGATATTTAACAAAATATTTGTACATTATCATTGACTGAAGATAGGATTAATATTTTTTCTCGAAAAAGATAAGTCGAACTAAGTAAATTTGTTTAATTCAACCTTTTCTGTTAAATTGCCATCACTCTCGTTCGCGTGTATGCCGCATAATCTTTCATTATCAAATATTTGTCGTTGATTATTATTCTCCATCGTTGCGAATCGAACGATATCTTGATATGTTGCAATGCGGTCTAAAAGATAAACAATAGCCAAGAAGTAGGAAGAAATTGAGAAAATGTCCAACTTTAAGAACTATATTTTAATTAATTTGAAATTATATTCCAAGATTTCGCTGACAAAATAACTAATAATAAATTTTGCCATTTTAGTTTGAATAACGTCGCATTTACTGGAAACATATATCTGTCATCGCTTAGTTTTACCACAAACCGGGATAATGTTATTTCATATAAATATCGTTAGATGGCAGCATTAAAGTTATTTTTTTTTGTAGCGGCACGTGTTTTTCCTTATACCAGCGGTAATGTCGATAAAAAGAAAAGGAGGAGGAAAGCAAAAGAAAATGGCGGCAAAAATATGGGAAATTCAAATTTTCAATTTGAATTTTTAACATTGTGATAAGGATTCTGACGTCATAATGTAATAAAGCGTTATGTTTTCATTTTATTTTATTTCCTAAAATTTCACCATAGGCGGGTAACATACGAGCCAGCTACAAAATGTTAAAGTATTATTATTAAAAATTTTATCTTAATAGAATAAGAATCAAATTGCGAGGAATTGATAGCAAACCATTACTTGAGAGAGAAAGATTCAGAAAATTAAAAAAAATATATAAATTTTAAGTAAAATTTGAATAAGTTCAATTAGGTCCAAACCCATTTTGGAGTAACACTTTCGAATTCAAAAGTGTCCGGATGTCCGACGTGCGAAATATTAGGGAAACTTTTCGACCATTTGAATGGTGTTTGTAATTGCGATATAGGTGGTCCAGAAATGGCTTCGAAACTTTCGAGACCATATACGCTGATCGCTAATATCTTTGTATCTATGACACCATACGGTATTGGCACATCTTCCAGATCTCCACGATACGTCAATTCCTGCAATTGATCTGTTTTTGAATTCTGTTTTTCGGCAGTACAACCATCCTGGCTGCATCCACGCATCACATTTCGAAGCTGTTCAAACGTAGTGATATTCTCTTGTAGATGCATCAAACGAGTTTTCAAGAGATTCATATCCTTCTTGGCAGGTTGTACAATGTCTTTGATGTTTTGAAAATTCGATATACCAACGTACGATATGAAACCGGTTTTTTTGAACTCCTCAGTGTAATTCATAGCAACAGAGATGCTTGGTAGCTGTTCTATTAATAATACAGTCATGGAACGTGGTTCAAAGGTGATCCATTGTAATGCAGAAGCACCACCGTTTTGATGCGACATGATATTAAACCAAGACTGACTGCTTGTTACTAGTCGATTTGCTGCCATTAATCTTGCAGTTAGCATCACCTATTATTTATTATTATTGCTTAATTATTCTTTGTATGTAAGACAAAATATATGTAAATAAATTTAATAACCAATTCATACATAATCTGGATATAAAAAGCTCCATTCATTTCGATTCGTTATTAGTAGAGGTGTTCCGGTAATAACCATTTCATGATTTTCTCCACTTATTAAATAGAACTCATCTCGGGACGATAATGCCCCGGGATAGGATGACATCACGATTGATCGACTTGGAATCAATGCATCAGTTTTTGTCATAGGTAATACATGATAGCCAAATGTATACTTTTTTAGAAGTCTCAACATGTGAGTGTATCTGCAAAAAAAAATGAAAATTTCTAATTAATTTCTATAAATTATTATTGTTTAATCAATTTCATATATTATTTATATAGTGTATAAGTTATTAAATAACTTGTTCAAATAATTATACCCACATTTATTACAATTATCCTTGCTGCATAAAAATGCAAAACTCAATGTCAATTTATGTTTGAAAATTTTAAACAGATTGATTAATGTAAAAACTAAGTAATGATTCACTTACGGTGCTGACGTATGTTGTGTAATCGCAATTAGAGGTTCCGAATTATCCCTTGGAAGTGATTTAAAGTGGATCATGGAACTTACTAGGGAGTTGGAAATATTGAATACTTGTTGAAAACTAGATAAGTCGGAAGCCAAGGCGAGCCAAAGGAAATCTTCCGATTCCAATGACACCGACACACGGCTCCGACGTACAGCAAATTTCCAACCAGCTTCCAACCCATCTAGTTGAGTGTAAAATAATCGTATCTAAACAAAATCAATTTTATTAATGTATTTTTTTACATTTATTGTAAAAGATACATTAATGTGTATGTAATACTGTGATAATTATAATTGACAATTAATTAATAAAACGAGTATCATTTCGATATGCTGTTCCTTTTTACAATTACTTAAGATGACTTGTTATTAAGACAATGAGAAAGTTGTGTACCATATGCCAAAAAGGATCACTAGACTCTTTTGATTCAGCACGTTCACGAATGACGGCAGTGTTGTCTCGAAGATATCGCATTAATTTTCGGCATTCGACAGGTTTTGCTTCGCATTCTGGCTTTATAGTGTTAAACCAATGATGGTGAATTAATTGCCAAGTGAGGCTACCTTCCAACAATCCGGCAGCGTAAGCTTGTACAGTATCTGGATAGTTTGATGAAGTTTCTATTTCAATATAGGACCATCTGCAAAATTATTTTAAAATTATTATCCATAGAGGATAGAAATATTATATCATATATGACAACATTGTCCATCTTATTATAAATATTATATTATATTTGTCTAGGAATTTTTAAATTGTTTCTTTATTATCAATTTTATTTGTTGAATAAATGTGATTGACCTACCCATGCTCGAAAATTTCAGTTTTATAATAGGCTCGAGCTACATGCAATGGGACGGCGTTTAGATCATTGCCTTGGCCCCAAAAGTCAATGCGATATCCTCTTTTATGGTTCCATAATACAGTGGCTGAATAGATTCCATCTTGTTCGACACTATTAGCACACAATAATAGTTAAAAAAGATTAACTAATGCACACATGTAATAAATCTATGTCCATGTAATTGACGGTGAGATAGATTACAGTTGTAACTTCTATAACTAAGAATTATTGTCGGTAATTGATTATGAAAAAATTTTGATCATTTTTCATAGAAAAACTATCTCACCGATTTCAATGATTTTTGGATATGCGTAGAAACCAACATTTTGAATAATGTTGGACACAATTTTTTTATTCAGAAAAAAAGATCTACTTTCATTGCAAATTTTGATTGCAATCACGAGTGTGATATATGCTTATGCGATATTCATTTATGAAAACTTTTGACAACTCGTGAAACACATTGAAACAAGTTTTTATTACTTTTTAAAAAATCTCAATCAGTATACAAAATATTTTCCTTCATACTTTATCTATATTTTCTGAATCTTTCAAAAATCATAATTAAAGCTGACATATTAATTAATTTGTTAGCAACGAGGCGATTTCGAGATTATTAAGATATAAGGCAGATAGCCCGATTGCTATCTTTAATTATGGTTTGTGACCGAACTGAGTCCGTAATAAACTTGGGAAATACCAGAAAATGTTTGGGAAAATATAATAAAAAGACGATCTAGTAAGTGGCAATAAGGGTAACAATCCTTCTGACAAGAGGAATCTAAATCTTCTGCGTTTAGTCGCTCAGCACTTACCCCCAAAAATATCGAAAAGATCGCAAGTTTCACATTTACGCCTTAACGATTTTTTACGAATTAAATAACTAAAATATTACAAAATAATAAAAAGAAAAATTTAAAAATTTAGGAAGCTAAGATTAAGTAGCCTTGTATATGACAAGTTTTATATATTTTACATAAATTTAATTGTAAGCATTCATGCGGACCACGCGCAAAATGATAACGATCGATGTAATAGCAATGATAATTGCATTTCAAAGTAAAATAATTTTCATTATCTGTCTGACGAAATTGTAGTTTGCCGTTCGTGCACGTGGCGAACGAGATAAACCGCGTATCAAGTACCCGAAAGCATTGACACTTCGGAAGCACACGCACCAGCCGTGCTGTGATAGCGACAAGCGCGAATTTGAGAAGCCAGACGTCGCGTTACTCGATCCTATGTCTCGATCCGTCTCTCAGTGCGTCACCGTCAAAATGCTGATGTTTCTGTTCTATATATTATTATATTACTGTACGGATACCGTACATACACGTGTCAATCATAATCAGAAGAACGTTGATCCTCCATATGGGAACTCTTCTTTTTTTTATGAAAGACCCACGGTATGCATTATTTATTGAAATTATATTTGTAACGTAATAACTTGATGTTATCTTCTGATGTTTGATTTATAATAATCGAAATGAAATGATCTGCTATATTAATTAATGTATTATTAACACATGTATTATATCATATCATTTGTATTTGCGAGTATTTTTATGCTCTGTCATACATTATTTTTCAAAATTACTGTTGCATTTTATATTTTTTTCCATAACAAGTCTTATGATTTTTATTTCCATATAGTATTTTCATTTCCTTATAATTTCTAATTTTCTTATAATTCTTTTGAAATTATGAACATAGTATGATGAATACAAAATAAATTAATGAACTTACTGTCCGAATTCACCGAGAATTATGGCCCCGACACCTAGCAAAGCTACGGCGATCAGAATGTAAGTAGAGATGCGTGTCTGCAGCCAGGAGGCTCCTACTACCTTCAGCATGGCTCATCGGTAAGCTATACACCTTGGTTACGAAAAGAAAGCTGAAAAGCACGAATTTCACGTTCTCAACCCATCGATTACAAAAGCTTGGTTTTCGGCTTTCCCGGTAGGCGTTTCAATAGCTGCCAATTCGGCGCGCTTGTCCCGTGGTTACTGAAACAATTCAATAATTTCCAATTCAATCAAAATTATCGTTAAGAAAGAGACACTCGATAATTTGATTGTTAACTTTTATCAAAGTGGAAATTATTATGTTATTAAAAATACTAGACATTGTTCTGAGCAACGTTATTGTAAACTCTTTAAATCGTATTTAGAATTTAATAATTAGAAATAGAAGATTTTCTTATATTGTAACATTAAAAAAGCAGTCCACATTCTTATTGTACTGTTGCTTGAAGCTTGCAAGTCAGTTACTTTATGATCTATTTATCTTGTCTATTTGAATATTGTAGAAAGATGGAAAACTCTCGTAGGGTAATTTATGAGTGGACCATTTGGGATACAATAGCTTGTAGAAAAATACTGTCTTGTCTTGGGAATAAATAATTTATATCTATGTATATACCTTCAGAGGAAAAAAGAACGAATAATCTTAAAAAAATTGCGAAATGTACAAGAAGGTTAAAGCCTAAGTTTGTCTGCGCCTTTTACGTCGATATTTACAATTAGACACATTTAGTTTCTTTAATTATCGTTCATGTAATAAACTATACTTATCGATTACGCAACTGTAAAATACTTATCTGTAAATGTTAATGGACTTTAGCAATTTATTGCTAAGTATGGCGTTAGATTTTTAAAAGTTACATCACGTTATAAATGTCTATAAATATGCATTAAACATTATATATAAGTACATGATATGAAACATATCTACGACAAAGCATTAAATTTTATTTAGTGTTAAAAATTCCTTTTTATAATTAAATGAAAAAAAGAAGCAAATCAACTGGATTTTGGACTATTTGTATGTAAGTTGAAAAGTTTATTCTCTTTTCTCTGAATATAAACTACTTTTTATTATTATACAGGAGCATAATTGTTTTCTAACAGAACAATTTCTCTTTTACAATTCATTTATACCTCTTTGTATATTCATTTTAACAGCTGCTGTTAATAATACTATAGAAACACAGCGATTGCAAACTCATTTTTTATACAAAAAATTGCTTTCTCATATGTATTTTTTTATAGTCTCAGAAATATTTCAGAAGGTACAACGATATGATATTTATGTACACATGATATGATAGCATAATATGATACATAAATTGCAAAGAATTGTTTAAATAATTTTTCTGCAAATAAAAAAAAAGATAAAAGTTAATAAAGATCACACTTTGTTTAATTTATGTGTGTCATTAAACTTAAGTTTTTATAAAAACCGTTTGGATTTAAGTTTTCAAATAAAACAATCACAAAAATATTAATTTTTTTTGCCAATTTAAATTAAAAATTTGCCAATCTGTTTGAAGATAAAAAAACATTTTACATTACATGTATACTTTTAATATTTAATATTATGCTTCTTATCTATCTTCCTCGTTTTTAAATCAATCATAAACCTTACATCATAATCGAATTGTAAACAAAGATTTTTCATAGAAATGGGTGTGCCGATCGGAAAAATCTACTACTCTGGATATGTATAATTTTGCGCAACTACTTAATCTACAATAATCTACAATTTTTTTTTGAAAGTATAAATTTTAAGATAGAATCAAGCTCAAGATTGAAATTAGAAATTATAAATATACTCGCTCTATAAATCATTATAATTCGTATATGAAAATGTATGAATCGCGCTTTGTATATCGTAATTATGTGAACTAATGGCGTACTTTTTCAACGTAGAAAAATTCTGACATATTTAATCATTGTGAGAGAATTAAATCAGAAAAATAAAAAAATAACTATTTTTCAAGTACTTATCAGATTTTCCAGTTAATTATAAGGAATAATAATTAAATATAAAACATAAATTACAAGAACTAAATTAAGAAATACAATATATGAATACTATCAACTCGAACCGAATCAATGTACAGTCATAATTTCTTCAACCTCCTTATCATTTGTCAATTATCCATCTGAGTCAGCACTGCATATTTTCATGAGACTAACTTACAATTATTGACCGACCTGAATAAATATATACTGCATCAAAAATATTATAATATCAACTTTAAATTATAATTAATTCTTTAAAAAAACACTTTACAGTCAATACATTTCACACAGATGCACTAGTCTATTTTTATTTAAAGAATTTTATAATAAACTCAGAAATACAAGTTGTAACAGCACGAACAGATTTTTTGATAACAGTTATGCATTCTTTGAACCTCAAACAGAAAGCAGTATAGTATACAAAAAAAAAAAAAGAAATATATTATTAAAATAATTTTAAGAAATATTTGAATATAAATTAGTAAATTTTCATACTTAAACTCATATGCAATTTTTAAAAAATATCTTGTATCATGATAATAAATAATTCACATTTTCACTAAAAAAAAAAAAAAATGATAAATTTATCTCCAGTGATAAAGAAGACGAAATTTACAAAAAAATGAATTAGGTTCTTAGCAAAATGAAATAAGATTCATAGTGCCGCACGACACGCAAACGCGAGCGCGGCAAATGAGTCGTAACCACGTGAACAGACTCATGGCAACACACTCCAAAAAATTAAAAGTTCAAGATTCCGGAAATGAATAAATATAGAAAGCAGTATTCTTCGTAAAAAGATTTTACACAATGAAATATAATATTGAAAAACACGAACACTTCTATGAATTGCAAACAATCCATCGACCGTCTTGGAATATTTATATCCAGTGTACGCGCGTAAGCTACACACGTTTCTATGCATGCCTCTTTCTTTCCTCCTATGAATTCTTCGTTCGATTACTCACCGAGAATAATGGAGTAGAATCTGAATTGAAGCGCGTCGAACACGGGTAAAAAATCGGTCATTCGTACGGAGATTACATTCCTTTGGAGTACTTTTGTTGCCACGGCTGTGTGACGTGGACTAGCTGTTCCAATGCGAACACTCGCTGTTTCTCGACTGTCACGACAGCCCGTCAACTAGAATGTCGAGTAGTTGCATGTTCCCTTTCCACCTTTCACAAGCAAACCGACGCGACGCGACGCGACGCAGTGTCGAGCGTCGACGGCCTTTCTATATTGTTGCCACTGCTGGGTCACGTTTCCGTGGCACCCTGCACACGCGTTGATATGTTCCGTTATGAATTCTCTTTATTCTTAAGCTTCTGTATCTTGGCGCCATTCCTAAACAAAATGATTGGTATAAAATTTTTGATAATAATATATGTAAGATATATATGACAATGAACATGTAAAATCTTGACTTTAGATATCTGTATTAACAAATTATTATATTTATATTTTCATTTAATCTTTCTAATCTAAAATCTTATCTGGATCAAAACAAAGCATTACATGATTAATTGTATTACTTTAAATATATACTGTGTAATTATTGTGAATAATCGACTTCATCGACTTATTAGCATTTTGGCAATTTGTAAAATAAGATGGTAATATAGATATAATAATGCTAATGTATGTATCTAATATAAATAGAATTACGAAAGATTTTTAAGAATGTATTATATATCAATAATAAAAGTTAATGTAAAGTAATGTAATTAAAATATGTAGGCAAACTGTTTAGTTATGCATCTTGGAAACTTACCAATGTTTTATCAAAACTTTAGTTATTTACACATTGTGTTTGTAAAACATGTTTTTGATCTTTCAAATATTCTACAATTAAAATTCCTAAAAAAGTAAATAAAATTTTTTTATTTAAAAATTGAAAAAAAATTGAAAAACAAATCAAAAGCTAATATAATTATAGAGATAATTATACACATGAAATAAATTTTTTATTGTAAAAGTTTCTTTACTGTATTATGAACATAGCAGTTGACTAATACATACCTCTTTAGCAAGACAGTCATAGCTGTTGAAACTTAATGAGTTTTAATTGGATGTAATTGAAAATTTTAGTCGTCCCGCAACTGTGACTGACCGAATAAGGGCATAGATGTACTCTCTTTAATCGGATTACGTAAGAAATGATGCTAATCCTTTGCAATTTATTTGTTGTCACAAAGACGGAATCCAGAACAGACTATTTCACTATTATTAATACTGCTATAATGATTAACAGTCATGTATATGAAATATTTGTGAACACTCTTACGTGTAATAAGTTCTGTGATTATTGACTACGTGTATAAGTTCGACTTATTCCGATGACGTAAGAGTTGTATACTACAACTGTTCTACACTTATTATTTTTAAGACACTTATTATTTTTTAAATTGTCGTTGTTCTCTCTTTTTTTATGTAAATTATTTTTTGTTTGTCATTGCAATAAGAAATCTAATCAATAAATTATCTTCAAGTTACTATCATGTGACAGAGATTACATATTACATGACTCATGTATGTAAATACTCAAGGTATGTAAATACTCAATAATATTTTATACATACTGAAAAATACTCTAGATGTTTGATCTGTTCATCATCACATGCGCGAGTAGTCATTAACCTTTCAACATTCAGTGACTATGTTCGACCTTCCACTTGAGAAACTACGTTCTCTTCACGTTCAAATTTTTATCCTTATTGTAAATTTACTTACAACTGTCGCTTCATCTATTACCGTATAATTGAACAAATTTTACCATGGTTTTATTTTTCAATATCAGCTGATTAAATCATTTCTTTTCTTCTTTCTAATTAACATGTCTGTGTTCAAAGGTTCCATTGCTAACTTCTAGAAAATACGGTATTTCGTAAAATACGATAATAAGATAAGACATGCGATACTAGGTGGGGTAGTGCTTCTGAAAACTATTACTATTAGTTCAGTAAAGCAATTACGTAAGATCAGATCGTAAACGCCTTTAACTAGCTGAAGAGATTAAAATTTTCAATTACATTCAATCCAATCTCATCGAGTTGTAGAACTGGCACCTTCCCGACCGTGGTCGCCATTTCTTCGAGAAATTTGAAAATTCTTATTAATTGTCAATTCTAAATTAATTCTTATTATAAGAATACTGACTGTTTTGGTTGTGTTTAGTAGAAATGTTAGATGAATTATCTATGACAAACCAATATTTCACAATTCAGTCTATTCTTTCACAAAGTTGCATCATCGATTTGACAGTTTGACGATTTGAAAGTTGCATCATTGACAGAAACTGAGGTACCCTGAATATATGTTGCATTTCTGAAAATAGATTGTTTGCGTAAATAACAGTATTTCTCAATAAGAATTATTTCCTAATTTTGTATAAATGATATTCAATAAACTGTGTAATTTTTTTCTACTAATTCTTTTATTTGCTTTTTATTTCAAAAATTTATTACATATTCTTCAATTAAGTTTTTCACTATATAAATGTTCTAACAAATATATTACCTTTTTTTTTAATCAATTAGTCAAGGAAAATTTGCAGTTATTGATTTAAATAAATAATCCGATAATCATCAAATTTTCTTCTTTCAGATAAGATCCTTTAGAAAAAGAAGAAAGTTAAACGCAACAATACCTTAAAAATAAGACATATCGATCTCGATATCAGTATTGTGTTCGAAACTATTTTATTCGCATCAAATAAAGCCTTACGTGAGAATTATTCTCGCAATAAGAGCTACGGAATTTCTTGATTACGGTCGGAAGCAGAAGCACGCGCCATAAATGGAATGTAATATACGCCCTCTGGTATTCGATTGTCAAGATATTTTCTCGAAGCTTCAACGTTTTTATCCACCTCGTGTACGAAATTTATTTGACAATATAAATATTTTAATCCATTAAGAGACACACAACGTTCCAATTGTAATTTATTCTTAGTCAATATTCGTTGTTGTCCTCTTTTTTAATATTGAGGATATGAAAGGGAATTCCAATGATTTGTTTCATATTCTGTTAATTGTTTAATCTAGCCCTTTGTTTAGTTACAACCTTTTTATTAAGAAAAATTGTCATCAAGAGTAAACACAACAGTTTTTATGAATTTTGTTGAAAAAAATCAGAATCATTTAAACTTGATCACAATTGATGTGATTTTCTGTTTATTGGAAATTGATGACCTCGATAATCTACTTTCGAGTAAATAACGACGATGAAGTCGGAAGAAGATGAATTCAGATAATAAGGCTTAAATTACTAAAGTAAAAAAAAATGCAATTAAAAATATTAAAAATTATGCAAGGTTAGAAATTAATATAATATTATCGTTTAAGATTAGACATTGTGAGCTATTTGTATTCTAAATCTTGGTAATGTATATAAGTGTAAAATAAATTATTAATTTTACGTATTTTTATTTGTATAATTATTTTAAAGAAGTAAATGTTACAAATATTTTCGTGGCAGCTATTCTAACGATTACACTTTCAAAATATAATTCACTTCTGCGCATGTGCGTCTATTTATTTTATATTACGAATCTTACACATATAAACTGTACGATACTAAGAGAATTAAATAATTTACATAAGTATTTTCTTCTTCTTTTTTATATTTTTATGAATTAAAAATTATTACTTTTTTTTGTATTTACATGTTTTTAATAAAAGAAATTTGTATTGTATTGTGATGTAATACCTGTCATTGCGCATGAGCACCGCAGAGAATCGGCGGCAAAGCAGTATTATACGAAGTCTTCGTCCTTTCAGACCATTTGGGATCTTTTAGTAGAAATTGACAACGAGAAAGTAGAGGATCACGAAAATGTCTTTGAAATTAATTTAAAATTAACAAAAAAAATCATATAATCGTACAATCGCTCAATAACTTATAAACAAGGAACGAGTAATTTTTCAAATAAACAAAGCATTGACTTAAGGAATTCAAGATGTTCCCGAAGATTTGTTTATTAGTTTTATTTGTTATTTTAAAAGATGTATCGTGTTTATCTTGGCATAATCATCATCAGAATAGAGAAAATAATTCGGATAGAAAAGATATTCATAAAGTTCCGCTTGGTTCAGAAGCCACTTTTCATTGGAGGTATATTATTGCAATGTTAATTAAATCTGACAGGATTAAGAATAACTTGAAAATTGAAAAATAATTTTTAGAGTCGATTTTATGAACGAAATCATAATCGCAGAAGTCCATTATATAGGCGTCGAAAATGCTTGGTTTGCCATCGGTTTCTCAGATTATGGTGAACTAAAACCTGCCGATTATTGCGTCCTGTGGATTGATTGGCACCGTCAAATACAATTACAGGTAATTATGATAACTTTTATCAATTTTCTAATATTCAAGATAATATTCAACCAGTAATTAAGAAAAAGTAATTTTGTGGCGAGAAATTGCAAAAATATGTTTCACGAAAATAAATAATACTTGCACGAAGTATTATACAGATACTGTAATATTCAATTAATATTACTAAATTTTAAATTGCTTCTCTATAAAACTCAAAAAAAAGTCTTATCGTGTTTCCGGTCTGTAATCTTCGTTTATAATATACAATTAGATATATATTACAT